>APFE031646992.1:159210-215252 GCA_000404065.3 Pinus taeda | reverse complement strand
TCACTTCGGGCTCACTAAACATTCGAAGGCGACTAGAGTCATCTTTTTGTCCTTTTCTCGACTCTTAAAAAATGAAAAGGTCAAGTTGTGTCCTAATGTCTTAAAATTTATTCGACCGCGATCACACTTACCTTGTTAGATCTTGTTTGCGTTAGCTTTGAGTAGGGTCTTTCTTCGTTAGCTTGTCTAGGATTTTTTGAATTCAATCATCTTGGCGGATCCATCGATCACGTCTCCCATCCCTAGTGACCAAGGGTCTCCTTCTTCTGCTCCTGAGACACCGGTTTGTGGGGACACTTTTCCTGTTATTCCGAGTGTTCAACCGTTGAGCTCTCGTGCCCCAGAAGATGAGCTTCATGATCTGTTTTGGAACCCTATTTGGGAACCTTACGAAGAGGATTTTCCCTCTACTCCTACTGGTGTTTCGAGCCCGATGGCTTCCTCTGATATGGAGGACACATCTCCTGTAGCGAGTGAAACACCTATTGTGTCAAGTATCGAGACTCCTATCCCGACCACATCCCCAGTCATATCTATGCCCTACACTGTCACCCCTCTCGGTGTTACAGTGCCTTTATGCTATAGAGCTCTGAGGGATGCCATGGGCTCTAGGAACTCCACTTCAAGTAGCATGTGGGATCATAACATTATTCCCACTACAGGATATTTTGTTTCGCAAGTTCACAATACCGTTGTAACGTCAGTTCCGACCAATCCGACCATTTGTGTCACGTCTTCAACTCTGGTTGCTAGTGCCGTTACGGCATCTTCGATTATAACTACTGTCGCCGGCCCGTCCCATGGTCCAGTACATAGTGGTCAATCGGCACATGCAGCCAAAGTTGTTAGTGCCCCACCTTCTTCTGGTACTATTCCAGCAGGGGGCATATTCTGAATATTTGCATACTGTCCAGGTTCCAGGTGTGCAAGGCCCTTATTATGACCCTATAGGTCATCATTTGTATACTTCCTTGCCAGCTGAGCCCGCTGTTGAGGTTTCAGTTCCATTGATTGTCGCTTGGGGTACCACTGGTTATGGTGGTGGCCAAATCCGTCCGGATCAAGGGCATCCGTACCAAGGACCATCGTATCAAAGTCGGCCATCCTACACGCAGCCTAATTAAAGGCAGCAGTATTATGGCCAAACCTCTCCAGGGCAACCTGGAGGCTTACAAGGGAAACCCTCCTAGGGACAACCTTCGGCCTATGGTGGTCCGTCTTTTACCTATCTTGGGCAACCTTCTGGAAACCCGGGACAACCTTATGCTCAACAAGGATAACCTAGAGTCCAGCAGGGATACCCTTCGGGTCAACCCTACAGGAATTCAGGACAACCTTATGTGCAACAAGGACAACCCAGAATCCAGCAAGGGTACCCTTCTGGGCAGGGTGGTCAGCCTTACATGCAGCAAGGCCAGCCCACTGCTCAGCCTAGTCAACCATCTGGTCCGCAACGACAACCCTCGATTGTACAAGGACAACCTAACGCCCAACAAGCTCAACCTTCTGGGCAAGTAGGTCCATCCCAAACTCAACTAGGGCAACCTTCCGACCAGATGGCCCAACCTCAGTCTTCCCAAGGACATCCTTCTGTGTCTGCTCAACCGGGCATGCAAATGGTCCCTGCTTCTCAAGCTCAACCCGGTTTTCAGCCCCAGACTCAAACTAGTCTCCAACCACAAGGTGGGTTTCAATCCCAACCTTCTTACCAAGCGCAGCCTGGTCCCCAGGCTCAGTATGGAGCCTAGCAACCGTAAGGATACCAGCAACCCCAGGGCCAAACTCAGTTTGCCTCGTATCAAAATTATCAACAGCCATAGGTCGCTCCTTATCAAAATTACCAGCAACCAAATGTTGCTCCTGCAGGTCAGTATGATAACCAATGGGGCGCTGGGGGGCAGATCCAGAATCAACCGTCCAGTTACGGATATAACCCTTATGGACAAAGTCCCTACGGATAGGGTCCTTCTAGGCCTGGTCCGTCCGAACAGAGTCAGTCGGGGCAACCAGCAACTGGGTGGAACTCTGGCCCTACCTCATATCCACAACCGCAGATGTCCTTCAATCCTCGGCTACCATTCTTAGCAACGTTGGAACTGCCAGATGTATCTAAGTTAACCAATGATCCTATCTTGCACAATCCACACTGGCCGCCGGTTCCAACCAGGATACCTGGTGATTGTCCCAAATTTGACGGCAAAGCTGGAGAGGATCCTCAAGCCCATGTAATGACTTATCATCTTTGGTGCTCGTTGAATTCATGGCTTGACGATTCAATCCAGCTCCACCTGTTCCAAAGGACTCTCACCGGCTCGGCTGCTAAATGGTACATTGAATTGACCTGTGCGTCTTTTCAAGATTTCAATTCATTGGAAATGGCATTCCTCACTCATTTTCAGTTACCCATTCGGTAGGAGACGGGAACCCATCTCCTTACGTCTCTCAAACAGGACACGGCCATGCACATCTCTGATCATATACATGAATGGAGATGACATTGTCGGTTGATCAAGTTCTAGATTCCTGATCAACTCCTCACCGATTGGTTCACGACTTCCTTTGTCCCTAAGATCGCATGGGACATTGATATGGGAGCTTGTGTGACTGAAGAGCAAGCTATCACACATGCTCAGTACCTTGACTTAGTTTATTCTCAGTCAGGTACTTTATATGAGTATTTTCCTGATGCCCCGAGACACGGTACATCCAAAGCTCCACCAAAGCCATCTGTTGATGGGGTTATTGGCTCTGTAAATCCGTCGTCGAAGAAATCATCTTCGAACCCTAGGAAGCAAAAATCGAATGCTTTAAACGAAAACACTTCTCAGGGTGGTTCTAATTCTGGGACTACTTCTGAGGTCAACGCCGTTCAGTCCACCACGACGAACAAAGCCTCGAAAGGAAAGAAAAAGTGGAAAGCGAAGAATAAAACTGAGCAACCCAAACAGGATTCCTCCAAACCTCCACCCGAGGAAGGAGCCGAGCGTAAACCAAAGTATCCTTGTCTTATCTGTGATGAGGATCACTATACCAATGACTGCGCAAGGTGGTCCGAGGTTAGTCGTTTATTGAAAGGCGCTCCTGAGATTCCTGCGGTTCTGAAAGAACCTTTCCCCTCTCAACAAACTCAAATGGTGGCCGATCCATCTTCGTCTTCTTCTCCCTTTGGTTCCCAAGTGTTCATGGCTGGAACCATTCCCGTTCATGTAACGACTCGAACAAAGGAATATTCATGATCCGCCGGGAAGGAGCCTGAGGTCCCCTCAAGCACTCCTCCATCCAGTTATGGTATGCTCCACATCGAGAGACCTAGTACTGAGACGCCCATCCGACCCCCTCCCAAAGGAGTACTCCGGAGATCATCTTACAACCCAAATGCTCGTGCTACCCAGCACTATAGCATAGTTGAGGACTTAGCACAGGCTTCGTCGGCTATGTCCGCTTTAGAAGTTCTCCAGAGCTGCCCTCCTCAGAGGAAGTCCCTGCTATCGACCATCGGTGGCATTGACCCGGTGGATTTGTATTTGATCACCTTTGATCTCGAGAGCCATATCCCAAGGCTGCCTCATCAGATCGCCTTTCTCATACAAGTCATCATCAATTCGAAAACGATCCATCGTATGGTTATTGATGAAGGTGCGTCAACTTGCATCATGTCTATTTCTTGTTGGAAAGTGATCGGGTCTCTGACTTTGAGCCAGTCTCCCACGACGCTGGAAGCCTTTGATGGGAGAGAATCTTATCCCTATGGTATCCTTCAATGATTGTCGATTACTTTGGAAGGGAAAACCGTTGAAGTGGAAGTTGAGGTCATTGACGCAAATCTTACTTACAACCTCCTTCTCGGTGAAAGCTGGACATATGCCATGCGTGCCGTGGCTTCGTCCCTCTTCTGTGTCATTCGTTTCCCTCACCAAGGGAAAATTCTCATGGTAGACCAGCTCTCCTTCTTCGCTTCTTATTCTGAAGGAAATGTGCCTTTTGTAGAGCCTCCCTTTCGAGAGTGTGGGATCCGGGCTCTTCAAAGATCCCGCCCTCATGGGTGTTTTTTCACTCCCACCTCCAAACCTCGCCTTCATTAGTATGATTTCGGTTCGTTCTGATCCTTGGGTCCTCCCCTCCATTGACCAGATCGAATCGTGGGGCGAGGAGATGTCGTTGAGTCCTACCGAGCTCAACTACATCGAAATCGTTACTGTATCAGCTCCTCCTGCTGAATCTGCTTCTTTAAGCGGAGCTCTTGACTCATACGACTATTCCCCTTGGCTTGGAGAATGTGCCTCCTCGGATCCATTAAAGGAAATATTTCCTTCCGACGAAGCCATCATAGAGACAATGTCTCTCGAGGAACCTCCGTGGTTCAATCTTCATCACCGTTCCTCGTTTCTCCCTACCCTTCGGGAAACGTTGGCTTGTCTCGAGCGGTTTGCTCCGTGTCTCCCTTCACAACCTCTCTAACACCTATTCAGGTCTGTCAAGTATCTTCTGAAGGGAATTTGGGGAACATTACGCAGACCCAACCTATCAACATCTCTATTAAACCAGGGATTGTCGAGCACATCTACATAGGAGTCACTTGCACTCCTGAGGAAATTCAAATCTATATCACTCTTTTTCACGAATTCCGTGACGTCTTTGCATGGTCCTATGAAGAGATTCCCGGCATTGATCCAAGCATCATAGTGCATGAGATACCTACGTATCTAGGAGCTAAACCTATTTGTCAATGTTTACGCCCTATGCACCCCCACAACGCTGCAACAATCAACGTGGAAGTTGAAAAGCTTCTTAAAGCTAGCTTCATTTACCCCATCCCACTCACAAATTGGGTCTCTAACATTGTCCCTGTGGATAAAAAACAGGGTATTATTCGTGTCTGTGTCGATTATCGTGATATTAACCGAGCCTGCCCAAAAGATAACTACCCCACACCTTTCATTGACAAGCTCATTGATGAGTGTGCTGGGAGTGAGATATATTCATTCATGGATGGCTTTTCTGGATACAACTAGATTAATATCGCGCCCACCGATCAACATAAGACGACCTTTATCTGTTCGTGGGGTAATTTCGCTTATAAAAAGCTCCCTTTCGGTCTCAAGAATGCCGGCGCCACTTTCCAACGTGTGATGTCTTATGCCTTTCATGATATTTGGCACATCGTGCAGCCTTATCTGGATGACCTTCCCGCTCATTCAGCTAAACGCCAAGACCATCCGTCGCATCTTCGTGAAATTTTTCTCCGCTATCGACATTACCATATTTGACTTAATCCACATAAATGTGTCTTCTACATAGAGTCTGGCCGACTTCTCGGGTTTATCGTCTCATGAGAGGGCATCTGCTTGGATCCCCTTAAAGTCGAGGCCATTTTGAATCTTCCTCCCCCTGCTTCTTTGCAACAACTGTAGAGCTTGCAGGGTAAAGAAAAATTTTTACGACGATTCATCCCGAATTATGCCGAGGTGGAAAACGGTTTCACGCGGTTACTCAAGCGTGACACCCCGTTTCGATGAGATGCCATAGCTCGAGAGTCTTTTGAACATCTTAAAACTCTTCTGGTTTCCGCCCCTTTGTTGCGGCCTCCAAATTACCATCGCGATTACACGTTGTATCTAGCCGCTGTTGATACCACCATTGACATGGTTCTAGTTCAGGATGACGATGATGGCATTGAACATGTTATTTATTACCTTAGCCGCAATTTGTTAGACACGGAGTCTCGATATGCTTATGTTGAGAAGTTGGAACTAGCTGCTGTTTGCATCGTTCAACGCTTCCATCATTACATCTTGTTGCGTACCACGACAGTGATATCTGATTGCAACCCAATGACCTACATTTTGTCGCGTCAGTTGCTGGGGGGAAAATACTCCAAGTGAATAGTCATCCTCCAAGAGTTCGACTTGGAATTTACTGCTGCCAAGTCTAAGAAATCGCTTGTCTTCTCTGAACTATTGTGTTCTCTGCCATCTACTACTGCCTCCTCTCAGTTAGAGGATTCCATTCCGAATGAAACTCTCTTCCTCATCAGCACCCTCGATCCCTAGTACGGGGATATTATTGTCTACTTGCAGACGTCCTCCTTCCATCCCGAGACCTCTAAGGATGCTCACCGACGGATCCGACATCAAGCCCAACCATATCACATCGTTGGGGACACCCTGTACCGTCTCGGCGTTGATTCAGTTCTTCACCGATGCTTGACTTTCGAAGAAGCAGACAGAGTTTTGAATGACTGCCACTCTGGTGCTTGTGGCTGTCACATGTCTGGATATGCCACTACACAAAAAAACCTCCGTGCTGGCTACTTTTGGCCCTCCATTTTCAAGGATTGCATTCTTGCTGTCCGTTCATGTCATGAGTGCCAAATTTACCAACGGAAGATGCGGGCACCCCCTGCTCCACTGTACCCCATTGTAACCATCGATCCTTTTGCCAAATGGGGCATCGATTATATGACCTGTAACCCTCACTCGCCCGGGGGGCATGGGTACATCATCGTTGCTGTTGATTATTTCACGAAATGGGCTGAGGCAATGCCTACATTGTCTGAAGACGGTCACACCGCGACACAGTTTTTGTTTAACCATGTTATCTTGCGGTTCAGAGTGCCCCAAGCCATCATCACTAATCACAGAAAGCATTTTCATAATCACATGATGACCGAGCTAACAACCCAGTTGGGCCTAAGGCACGATAGTTCAACCCCGTACTATCCTCAGAATGGTCAAGTGGAAGCCATGAACAAGGTCTTGGTCACGATGCTTCAACGAACTGTTGGCATGCATAAGTCCATTTGATGTTGTTCTCCGCTTTGTGGGCCTATCGGACCACCGTGAAGGACGCCACCGGTTTCACTCCTTTTCAGTTAGTTTACAGACTGGAGGCTACCCTTCCTATTGAGTGTGAGATTCCTTCATTAAAGATAGCTGTCGAATTGCTCCCTGATACTACTCCAGTAGAAGAGCGCCTTATTTACTTAGAGCAGCTAGACGAGACTCGTCGTCTAACCTCCTTAGCTATTGAAGCACAGAAGAAGCGAGTGAAAACTCACTTCGACCATACTGTTCATCCCCTCTCTTTCATTGAGGGAGACTTAGTACTGCTCTATGATCAAGCTAAGGATAAGTTGGGGGCAGGAAAATTTGAGCCTATGTGGCATGGGCCCTACATTGTGAAAAGAGTTTTGCAAAAAGGGGCCTATGAGATTATTGATTACGAAGGGAATCCCCTGGATAAGCCCCGAAATGGGCTTTATTTGAAAAAATACTATGCATGAGTCCAGGCACTCTCTCTTTTTTGTATATACGTGTGCTTTTAGTAAGTGTGTTGTGTATGCATGTTTTCATGTTTTTGTCTTGGTGTGTTAGCGCGATTGCCGCTTATTGTGCCTTTTTGCTTCTTGGACAGATGTCTGGATCGCCTTACGTTGGTTTCGCTGATGGTGCCTCCCGCAGTACACGCAACTTGTCATCTGCGGAATGGGTGATCTACGATCCTCATGGTGAGTTAGTAGAAATTCAAGGGGTTTGTCTAGGTTTTAAAACGAACAATGTCACTGAATATAGTGCTGTGATTGAATTATTGGCTGAGGCGATTAACCTCGGCATTCGAACACTGGTTGTGAACTTGGACTCTCAGCTTTTCGTCCACCAACTCAATGGGCATTATTCCGTCAGAGATCATCGGATATTAAGGTTGTATTTGCGTGTTAAGTTGTTAGAAAGGGATTTTGATTTCATTACTTATCAACATATTCCAAGATGACTTAATACGTTAACCGATGCATTAGCTATATGTTGGACAGGCATTTGCATAACAGTAATTCAACATAATACAAGAAGCAAAAGTACATATAACCAAAAAATTATATAATTATATATATATATATATATATATATATCTGTGTGTGTGTGTCCAAAATGTTTGCACCCCGTGCATCATCAAAAAATAATACATGTTTGTCTGAATACATCCGGAGACAACATGTCTCTCAATAAATATGCATAAAAAGAAAATGCCTAGATATCTAGTGCTGGTGGTGCTCATGGTAGCACGTCACCGCTCGCACTAAACGTCTCAGGAGCTGGTGGATGCGAGTTGGCACCCCCACCGTGTGCCTTTGGTACGCTAGCGGGACATCTGCTAGCCGAGCATAATCTGGAATCCCTCGAGTGATAGCATCAAGGTTCTAAAGAAGCTCTCCTCTGTCACTTCCCTCCTCCTGAGGATCCACTCCTGCTACTACTGCGTTGGGTGTCTCCTCGCAATGGGAGACATGCCAGCTAGATGCTCTGGGCCAACATCTGCATATGCATATAAAGGTCATTACGATAAGCATGTACCAACAAAAAAAAACAAATCATAAAAACACAAAATCAAAAAATGAGATCATACCAATCTCCTCGTCCCAGTCCTCTCCCTCCGGCAGAGGGAGGTCAGGGTCTCCGGTGAAGTCTGTCCCCACATACGGCCAGTCCTCCACCACAATCAATTGGTGGCGAAGCCACCCGAAAAACTCAGGTCTAAAAGACATCTGCTGAACGCCACCACCCCTCGGCATCAGTGCTGCCCATCGAACCATCCTCGGCTCTCGAGGTGCCGGGTCAGGAAAAAAGGCCCCTTGGCCCTGGAAGCTTGGCACACGTTCCAAGAAGAACGTCACCAAGATGGAGCCATATTCAAACTGCTGTAGCTTTCCCTGCTTGGCCTTGGTCAGCTGCCTCTTCATATTGGTCGTCACTGCTGACGCCTAATTGAAGACTGTCAGACTAACACACTCTGTCGCCAGGATCAGATGGTTCTTCATAGCTTCGTGGGGCACCTGCGCCCCTGCAGCTTGTGTGATGGTGAACAACAATGTTCTAAGTGTCAAGTCCGGGACAGTGGGGATATCCACCTTCGAGCTCCCCTGCCCGTATCTTGCACCTGGGAAAACTTGGGCTTTTCACCTCCTCCATCTTCTCTCCATATGGCCTGCTACCGGTCAGTCGAGGTACCGGCCCCCCTCGTGACAATCTAGTAAGGAAGTAGACATCAGATACGTCTAACTCCAATACTTGGTCCCGTATTCGGAACACCTGTTCCTGTACGTCCCACAAGTTGACCAAATACTGTAAGAGCTCTGGTTGAGCTCGCAAATAGGACAGCAGAAATACTTCTTGAGCCCACATGCTCTGAGAGCCTCCATGCAGTCCTCATTTGCTAAGGCCAATGTGTCCACTTGGTCATGCTCTCGTTCTTTTTACATGATCACCATTTTTGCGTATTTCCCTGCAAACACAAGCCCAAAATAATGAATTAAATCCTTGAATAACTTGAAATTGCAGGAAAATTGGTTTAAATTTGTTAAAAATTCGCCCAAAAACCCATGCGGCCGTTGGCGCGACTGTTTCTAAAACACTCGCGCCCATGGGCGCGTGCCCTTTGGGAAAGTTACCCCATTGGCGTGGGTCCGTGCCCGAAACCCGCGCCAATGGGTGCAACCCTTAAATTTGAAATCCTCCCTATAGGGTATGAAAAAGCAATTTAAAACAAATTTAAAACAGATAGAAATGGAGCAAAGGACAAGACCTCTTACTTGACACTGACGGCACTCCAAATGGTCGACTGGATTTGTCACAGTCGCCAATTGAAGATCGCACACCAAAAGCCCTAATGTCGCTCTCCAAAGGTAAAAAGTGAAAAGTAATTTTTTGTTTTACCATTTTCACCATTTTATAACTTTTTAATCCCTAAATAGGTTTAAAAGTCATTTTATGGATATTTTTATGAATATTTGTGTCGAAAATGGGTTTTACGCCGGTTTCTTGTGCAGCGATAGGTGTTTGTGCAGCTTTGGCGGCGAAACGAATTGTATTTTATACTTTTTCGGACTCGGTAAATACACGAAAAAGTCACTTTGGAGTCATCTTTTTCTCTTTTCTGACTCTTTAAACGTGAAAAGAATGCTGAGTTGGTCCTCTCAACTCATTAAACGGAAATGAGAGGCGGTCGTCTTTAAACCCTTTTCCGACCGTTTAAAAACAAAAAGATTGTCAGACCCTTGTTGTTTCCGGTTTGTTAACGGTCACGAAGCGACGTGGTTTTGATCACTTTTTTACTTTTTCAGATCAGAATCACTACTTATGAAAAGTATTCCTTGGTCGTAATGATTGGGCAGTTCTTTCGAGCATTGTTTTATACTTTTTCGGGCTCGAGAGGCACAACTTTACGAAAAAGGACACCCCTGGAGTTTACTTTTCCGCTGTCTTTTCAAACTCTCTAAACATGAAAAGACGCTGAGTTCTTCCTTTGTCAGACTCATTAAAACTTAATGACATCGGATTCCATCGCAATGACGCCTCCCAAGCATATGCTATCCCCGTCAAGCTTTTCATCCAAAAATAACCGGGGTACTCACCAGAAATGGTGGGGAAGAAGGAACCACAATTATTGTCGTGTCGGTAGTATGTCGCTCTTGAACATGGAACTTGTCTGCATTCGTGTCTGGGTGGGGACATCTCATCTTGTTTTATACTTGCCTCCGTGGGTTTGGGTTATCCTGTTTGACCTCTCATCTGCTCATTGCTTTGTCACCATGAACCCTGACCATTTGATGTCAAATACTGCCAAGTCCACTATCGTGTCACCAATATGTTCAAGAGAATTGGACCTCTTCAGACTACTTAACCTCCCTCTGATACCTCACACAAAACATTTTATCCTTCTCTGTCTCGTGTCGATGATGTGGGAAACATTATGGCCCACCTTCGATTAAGGTCACTTCCTGTTGAATTCAGCTCATTATCCAGGAAGATTGACTTAGAGACTCCCTTCAGGTACCTTGGAGCCTGCATGCCTCAATGGCAGGTTCTTCGTGTTCGACGTGAGGTTTTATCATTGGACTCTGATCGGATGATTCTACGGGTGTTCGACACCAGCTCACTGATTCACACGCCTTGGATTGTACCTATAGTACCTTGAGGACCATTGTCATTATTGGTGGTACCTCTCGCGTATGTTAACAATTTTCATCATTGACTGGTAATCAGACCATGTTCCTGCATGTTCTACTTCGACTCCCATATTCGCATGTTTGAACTTGTTCTTTGTTCGGATCGAGATGGAGTGCAAGACCCTGGATTTTGTCTGTTGGGATCCAGGTTACATTTTGTGGATTATTATCATCACTACATGACTCATTCACTGGATGGCTGCGACCATGTCTGATTCTATTCATCGATCCTCGCTGGATGGCTACGTCCATACCTTGGATCCAGATTTTTATGTACTCTGCTATGGATGGCTGCGCCCATACCATGTACATCATGTACTTGAGATATCAGTTTTACTTCGTGCAGGTTCTCCAGTGGCCGTGTTTTCAGTCGACCATGTTCTTGTAAAGCGTTTCACCCCTCTCTCTCTCGGGCTTCATGCTTTAGGGGGCATCTGTTACATAGTAATTTGTCACCATCCCTGTTACCCCTTCTCCTGCACATTGGAGAACTTATTTTGGCACCTGTGAGAAGTGACATAACCTGAAAACACCTGCATTGTATCCCCTTGAGTATGTACTTCATATGCCCTGAAGACACCTTCTGCAAAATACCCATAAATATAGCCCTTTTTCCATTGGCGTTGTTCCACAGTGTATCACTCGCGCCAATGGGGGAAATCCTCCAAAGAGGGCGCGCCAGCTGGTGCTCTGTATCAGAGTCGCACTAGCACCAAACCAGTTGTGTAAAGTTTTTAACAAACCAACTTGCGAAGGTTCTACCTAACCTATTCATGAATTGATTCTAGTTTGAGTTAGTTCAGTTGGGCTTCGAATCTCCATGGAAGGGAAGTAGTTCTCCACCTCTCATGGAAGCTTCCTAATTATAAGGACAATCCCATGAATCTTGTGGATGACCTTATCTCCTTCTCCTCTCTCTATATAAGCTTGTCCTTTTGCCTTTGACAAGCTAGTTAGTAATTCTACTCCCCAAGCTCCAAATTCTAAGTCCCAAAGTCTGAGAATTGCTAAGCTCATGCTACAAGAGGCCTTGTTCATCCCCATAAGGCTACATCCTTAATGAGGAGATCTTTGTCCAAGTAACCAAGGAGAGAGAGGCTTGTTCCCCATCCCCTACAAGCTTTGCAAGACATGTGTTGCTGATCACCCAACCAAAGGAGGATTTGACATCAGAACTTGGTTGTATTCGCGTTTGTTTATCAATAATAATAGACAACTATCATTATGGTTCCACTCATATTGTCTTTATAATGATGTTTGAGTTGTATCCTTTCTGACTGATACATAGTTGTGTTTCTTGGATTTTATGCTTGTATTTGTGTTGTTCTTTGCATGTGCAGGTGTATGTTCACGAGTATCGTGAGGATTGTGACCAGCTGAAGCGAAAGAACGGGAGCAACGACTCTTCTACGAATACTAACATTGGATTCGAGGTAGGCCCTCATCGTCGGTCTTTACTTTGCAATTAGGAACCTACGTGTTAGCGTTGTTTGATTGTTGCTAGACCCCATTAAGGCTAGTGGGATCGCCTCTATCCACAGAGGGGATTTACCTGTACAACAACCTCGTCATGCTAATACCAAGCATGTTTCCTGCAACTTCTCACACATGTCAACCACATGTTCCAAATATCAAGACAATCATATCTATCAATTTGAGATCAACTTTTACAAACAATCATGTCATAATCCATAGTCATTAGACATAATGCTACATCTACCACCTACTACACTCAAGTACCTATAACCTGTCTCAAAATGTATGTGCTAGTAAAACCATCTTAATGCAAGATCATTGGAATGCATACTCATATTATGAAATTCATCAAACATTCAACCAACTTGCAAACATACCACGTTAAATAAATCAACTAGGTACTAAACACTCAAACACCAAATAGACGTCATAATCAAAGAATCAAGAACCAAATATATGACATAAGAAAACTTATAACTTACAGTATATCTGGGGAGGCTATCTTTTCTAGACAATAAAACTAGGTTAGCACGATACAACTTCACAACATATCAACTCAAACATAAATCATGGTATCTATAATAGCAACTAACTAACATGTCCATGTCATAATCTCATAATCATTTGTTGTTCCTGCATAAAAATCACATATGTACAATCAATCTAGATTAGTACAACACCATATCACAAATATGTTAGCTCATACTTGAATATCGCAACCATAACATTTTCATAGGTCAAGCTGGGTTAACAAAATACATATAACATCAAGATCTTCAATGCAATGAACATAACCATCACGCATATGACCAATCCAAATTACAACATCAAGATCTCAATGAAATAACCCTAATCATCAAGTTAATAGCACATAACAACAATAAGTTATATATCATGCTCATCAACAACATAAAATCTATTCGTCAAGCTAAATGTCATATACCAACAAGTTAACCTATAACATACTCATCAAAAACATATCATATACCTAATCATCAAGTTATCTAGTTTAACCAACAATAGCAATGCTTACAACCACATGTTACTATTATTCTTGACTATCTAACTCATGTGCATATGAATATGCTAATCAACTATCATCTATCATGTATGTAACCATAACATCAAAAGGCATGTACATAAACCTAATGTATATAACCCTAATGCATATAAAAATCCTTAACCTACATACCTACATTCCCAACATACAACATGTGTGACGACATACTCTCGCCTCGTGGTCCAGTGCTGCAACTTCACTTTGATGATCTACATCTCTTTCTTTATTTCATTCAACGCATTGGCATCATAACAAGCCAATAGAACGATGATGACCTGAAATTCATACCATGACTTCAAGGCATGTTTGACCTACTATTCATGCATACCTATAACCAATACCCTACATGCATAACAATTGTATATAGATATATAACAAATGAGTATAAAACCATATACACATCATTCTAGCTAGAGTCTAGTCAACAATGCATGTCCATATCAACTACACAAACCATGACCTCATGCATGAAAACAATAACCACATCGCGTGAACTTGATAATATGTGTGTTAGCTCTGTTATATAACATCAATGTTCTAAAGGTTGGAAGCAAACTTGGTCCTTGGTCGCCCTCGAAGAAGGCCTTTAACGGTTGCCCCCCCCTTCTCCTTTACTTCTGTCACCCTCCCTTCATCTCCATTTCTCATGCTTTTTGGTTAAAAATCATATAAAGGGCCCTCGCTCTTAAGCCCCGAGCGCTAAAACTTATACCCCATATAATTGCGTGCCTTCACAAACTCCCACTTCCTTGACCTCAGTTGTTGCTCTCCGCCACCCCCGATCCAATGTTTCCCTGTCACATCCGATGAAATCCGCGTGATTTAAACCCTTCCGTCCGATCATCTCCGACGCGATCAGACAGCATCTGCTTCCCCCGCAACCGAAACGTAGTTGCAGATTAACACATGATAGAGGGTGTTTTTCTCCTCCCCTCCATCGCCACGCGTCACACACTGAGTGGGATCGCGCACTATCATCACTTACCAGCCAACCCCCAATGCCGGTGCGAGCAATACCACTTACCGCCCGTCCTCCGTCCCCGCCCGTTAACTCTCACGCGTTTCCTTTGCCCAATAGTCATTGGATCTACCCACCCAATATCCAATGGCCCACGATCGTCCCACTCTCACCTCATCCGATATCCCTATTGACTCATCTTTGTCTTCTATCCGCCCAATCCGACGGCTGATATTACTCCTTCATCCGACTATTCCACCCGTTACGCAGTCCACATACCTTGACTATTTCGAGCACCTGAAAGGACGAAGGTGACCAGTTTTCAGTACTGTTTGCAGTGGTTCCTCAACAACCGCATTCAATAGACAATATGGCCGAGAGGGAAAAAGACAGAGCTCGAGAAGATAACCACATTTAACAGAAATGGAATTTCGATCTACACGATACTCCACCTACCCAAGAAGGGCAACAGAGCATCTGGAAGGACCAGGTTCATCCACCGAAGCAAGCAACTTGCACTAGAGACTCCATCAAGCAGTTAAAGCGGTTGGTGGTCAATTATGACCCCTCCACACTTAGAATGGCCAGAGTGCCATTGTTATGAAACTTTATATATGCCCCCAAACAAGATGGAATCGGGGTTGATGGTTGTTGTTTTGATGTAAGGTTCAACTTCTGGAGACTGTAACTACTTTGATACTTGTAGTGTCTCGTCTTCATTTTCAACTAATACAAGCTTCTTTTACTGTTAATTTCTCACTTTCCATTCCTATTCTGTTCTGGGCTGTGCCTGATATGCTGGTTTCTTGAACTATTGAGGTTTAGCATTAGAGGAGCTGTCATTGTATCTCTTGTTAAAGTCTTGTATTTATCAGTGAATAAGTTATTCAGGTTTCTTTTCACCTAGAGACAGAGAGCTGTCGTCCTGTCTGCGCATTAGGGAATTAGATTTGCAGACCTCTTTACTAGTTGCAGCTGACCATCACAAGATCTTGTGCATCTACTAGTGTGGTCAATATTCTCCATATTCACCCAATCCTTAAACTGTGAGTAATTGGTGTTCCAAAGACTTGTAGTCTAGGGGTGTTCACGCATGTCTGGAGTCAAGAAAAGTAGGAGTGGTTATCTGGCTTGAACAAGCATCATTCCTTCCATTCATCCATTTGCAACATTAAGTTGAATTTGTAATGTCCCGAGCGTCTTCGAGCTACAACCTGGGAGAGTTTCTTGGGGTGATAACAATGTGAACACTGACGTGCAATCAATTCATAATCAACCATACACACACGAAGACATACTCCAAAACAACACCTTCATCTTTCACATGGTGACATCACTACGACCATGATCAACACCATGCAAATGAAAAAAGCACATGGAATACAAGCATAAGAAACACATATGCAACCAACATGAAAGCATGATCAACATACAACCCAAGGAGAGCGCAACCACACTTTGATACCACTCTGTAACACCCTCCTCCTACATCTACCCAAGCAATCGGCCAGCCGGGGTAAACATGCGATGAGAGCCCACTATGATATGATTCAAACTCTTAGGTAACCTTAAGGAAATGGAATCAACGAAACTTCACACACAGTCATCCGACATCATAAAAAAAAAACCCTCAGAAGACAAGTGAGCCACTCACACAGTCTGCCCCTAGGTCCTACTGCTATTTTGGACTTCTTAGGTCATAGTACCTCTCATGCTATAGGAAAGGAAGCGACCAAAAACCCAAAGCCGCTCACATAGGCTTGCCTGCTAGCGACTGTGCACCAAAATTGCAAGTTTTGTGCCAGTGACCTCGATACTTAAGCTACATTTTAGGCCCAAAGCCCAAGCCAGTTCCAATAATGGAATGAATTCTACGAATCAGGAAAATTATAAGGAAACAATGATGCAAAAGTAATGAGATGCTCAATACCTTAGCCAAACCTCTACTACCCATGACAAGAATTACATCAAACATATCATGAACATGTAACCTACATGTGTAAACAACATAATTAAGTGTAGGGATCTGATACTTATTTGAGAATTGCTATGAACCATTGATTCCTCATTTCATTCACTGCATATTCATCTATTAGGTCATAGACACATTATCCATTCACATACAAGTAAAAACATGTTGAGAGCCATACATAGCTGTTGTCATAAAATAGACATATAACCAAAATCATAGGGACAAAAATATCAATAAAATCACAACCATATACACCACATATAATCCATCACAATACTCATATAAATACCAGGAGATATCACCTTTCATCAATGATACAAAATCCAAACCTGAGATTGGACTTCCACGTTCCACCCGACCATAGAATGGTTGAGACAAATCTCTCTTCAGCCATTCACCCCGTGCCATATTCCAAGCATGGATGTGGGATCTCATAGAACATATCAATCAAAACTCATCCAGGGCTTCCAAAGGCCATCCACCTCAACCCATCAAAAAACGATTCCACCTCATGGTCGGACTGTTAGTTCCCTATAATATTAGTGATTCCCCATTACTATTGTAGTTGTATCCCTTATTAATATTGTTGTGCCCCTATTGTCCCCATATTGTTATTACTATGCCCCATAGAATCCCTCTATTGTTATTTTTGTGCCTTTATATTATGATTGTTAGGTCGGCTTGGTTATATTGTGACCCCTTAGACTCCTATATATAGAAAGCAGGTTTTGTCATTTGTATCATCCAAGTTGTTCATTTGTGTAATGTAAACGAGGTTTCCCCCACGAAGAGGCTGAATTTTAAGGCTTTCATCTATCTGTTCTATCTTTTTGTGAGCTAGTTTCATAACACGAACATCACAAAACCATCATCAGACTGGTCTTTATCCCAACCTTTCAGAGCTCTAGAGCGTTTGTTCCAACCCATCTCCTAGGACAATGTTAATGTTGTTGGACCCGCTAACATGTCAAGGGATCTCCTCGGTAAGAAGTCTTAATTAGACCTCAGACCATTTTGTGTAGGAGTCCCAACAGTGGGTCATACGGTAACGCCTTAACCATGATTTCACATAGAGGCAAGTAAGATAACTCAGTTGGTAGCAAAGGTGTGACATTTGCAGTGAGCCAAGGAAGTTGCATGAGAGGTACTAACACACGAGGGTTGAGATGAGTGCGGCCCTTGGAAACCTATGATAGCACGGAGTTAGGAAGGGAACACACAAGCAAGGATGCATCACAACATGGAAGGAAAGTTAGCTAGCAATCCAAAGTGATGGTTAAACCAACAACACATTTTAGAAAGATTCATATATACACACATAACTAGCTATACATGCATGCGTAAGTAAACAAATACATATATCATTTAGAGTAAATAGATAGCTGAAATACAATACAACACATGCATGAAACGTGTTGTCTTTTGTTATATTAAGAAGTGTAAGTTCCACTCATACAATACATCCATGTCCAACCACTAGTTCCAATAGTGGAACGTTACAGCTACAACCGCCTGCTCCTCCAAAGAGATGTACTAGCTATGCGTTATGAGAGACTATTTATAGCAAAGGGTGGGGAGACTCTTGACATTCCCCTTTGTGACAATTCATCTACCCTCATGATTCTTCATCTACTCTATGACTATTACGTCCAACTATCGACACTTGAACTTACACTTGATAAGATGTTACATTACAATGCACATGTACCCATGTGAGAAAAAATGGCTTGAGCAAGCCATGCAAGACATCACTATGACTCATACAACCATGGGAAGTCCAACTCTTCAACATCCTCACGATGATCAACAGTAGCGTACTGATGCCAAGATTAGTAGTCTGCGATGGTGTCCGTGTATTACAAGGTGACATATTTCTGGAACCTGACTCTTGCCTACATAACATCCAGGTACACTGCTCGGGCTCCTCTGTCCAACTCATCTGAAATCATGCGCATCATTGTCTTCAGTGCGGTAGGACCAACAACATACTTTTGCATGGTGTCTACACTGATTGGCAAGTCTAGGCTAGTGGCTATGCACATCAACTCGTCAAAGTATGAGTCAAGCTCTAGTCAGACCCATGCCTTTGCCTTTGCCTCGGTGAGAGTCCCAATAGAAGGGATCACATGTGCACACACCACAACATCCATATTCTTGAATACTCGTGCATGGGAAGCATGTAGACTAGTGATGAGATGCGAGAGCTCTTCATAGTTCCAGATCTGACTCCAGATGCATGCCTTTAGCTTGATCTCTCTAGGATTCATCATCTTAATCAAGTGAAGTGGGGATCCCTTGTATCTCATCATCCATGTTTGCATGTAATCAACAACAGCATGCACTTTTTACAAGATACGTGCTCTTCTAGCACGTCGCGACTGCCATCCACTGAGATGGACGACTAACTTATGCATGGTGCCAAACTTGGAATACAATGCCCACATCACTATGTTAAGGGAAAATACATCATCTAGTATTGCCTTCTTCAGTTCTGCTCGGTCGAACACAGTCACCAACTCTCCTCCTTGCTTGTCCGTCTATATCTTCTTAGCCATTTGCTCATTTTCAGCTATCAGAAAGTGAAAACTTGAGCTAGTGGATTCAACATATGCTCTAGTGGCATCGACCAAGGCTGTTGGATGTTTGCGCATGTCTGACATGATCACTCATTCCTCATACTGTGCAAGAGATGTATGATCTTCCAGAGTTGACATTCGGTGAGATTGCACAACTCTATGTTGAGAATTATTGAATGAGATGTTTTGCACCTCTCCTTCCAGCTGATCTCCAAGGATCTCACTATCTCCTTGGTTGCTTTAGACTTTCTCATATTCTAGATGTGGTGAAGCTGGTGGGTCAACCTCTTAGTCTTAAGGCATTAGGTCGATGTCTTGTTCTGACTCCTGTTGCTCCATGTCTGTATCCATTTGTTCAAGTCCTCACACTATCTCGTGAGCGAAGTCCTTCTCCTGTGATGGTTCACCCTATTTACCTGATGCTAGCTGTTCTGATGAGTCCACTACCTGTACGAGCATTGTTTCATCTATCTGCACATGTTGCGTCCCCTTCTGTACCTATTGTTGCTACACTTCCCTCTCCTATTTGTGCAACTTCTCTTCCTTTCGGAGTTGCTCCTTCAACTCATGCAACTCCTTCTGTGTTTCCTCCATTCTCCATTTCTCCCTCTGCCTTTGTCCATTTCATTTGTTGTGATATTACCTCTTTGCCTCTATGGCCAAAGCTTCTTTCTCTATAAGTGGATCTGCTCAAAACTTTCAGCATTTCTCTTCCTCCATGCGATCGACAATCTTCCTCTTACCCTTGTTGCGCACTGGTATGTTCAACTCTACTACTGCTACTACTTCCGGTTCTCTTTGGGATGCTTCTTCACATTGCTTCGCTAACCATTCCACAGAAAATCTGACCTGTTCATTGGGTCTGGAGAAGCTGTAGCAATATCTCCATGGGTCCTACTCCACCCAATGAAATGCCCCATGGATCTAGTTGACTGTACTCTCGTGCAGTGATCTTTCACAAGACAATGCGGGTCATACGGATTGTAACTACGGAGGTTGAATGGATACTTCTTCATCTGCTTTGCTTCAACATCTACATGCTTGAAACTTCAGATCTCGTATAACCCAATGCGCAACAAAAGAGTGGGCCAAGGTGTCTTCTTCTTCTGGTGCAGCCTAGCTGTCAATCCTGCCGAGATGTGATATGCTACTTCCTGCATGACTAGCACATCCAAGGAAAACTTCATTAGAACATGTGGAGGCTTTTCCACACTATAGATCCATATGAATGTGCCAGAGGATGAGGCGTACCCATCAACTATGTCTATCGGTGCCTCCATTGCTGCCATCGACATGCAGGGTGGATCCTGTTCGAGTATCATCTTGTAAACTGGGGTGACAAAATGATCGGACAACCGTGTGATAACTCCTCTGAAGCTGCATTCAAACAACATCTTATAATATGTGTTCACAACAGTCTCCGCCAGTGACCATGTCCACTTCAAACCCAGGAACTCTTGTCAGGCATAGACTTCGTCCAAGATGTAGGCAAACATTTAGATTTATGCTTACATACCTTTGGATGGCTTTTGAGCCCTCGTTACCTGTTCCTTCAACTAATGAGCTAACATACTCGACTAGTTGCATTGTTTGCCCTCTCTGGCCAGTTGGTCCAGCACGATCACCCAACCCTGTGGGAAGGTTTTTGTGCTTTCTTGGCCATACATTCGACATGCAAAAATGACCAAGTATTGATACACCTTCCACAGTATATTTGTCTTTTAGATTGGTTGGGTGTCATTCTAAATCTAGCAGTCCCCTTTACCCAGTTCTTCAGAATGTCTCTGGAGTTGGCATTGCTGCTAGGTATGCTGAAGGGAGTCTCCATGATAGCTACAGGCTCTGACATCTGATACATCTCATCATAATCACGTGCCCTGAAAGTTGCAATCTTTGTCTCGCTGACATTACTCAATTTCATTGTCTCGAGGTCAGTGCGCAAGATGATCCAGTGTATCATGTCCACACATGGGAACACAAGGTATCTACATGCAATCTGGTACAAATTTAACTTTTGGATGTTCATGTATACCTAGCAGTCTTCGAGGTCTTCCCCAAATGTGCTTGCAAATGCATCATTGACCTCTTGCCATTTCAGCTTGATGTCCTTGTCTAGAGTCAACTTGGTATCTTCATATATCTGTATACTTGTGGAGACTTGCTCAACCATTGCTCCAGTTGCACTTCCATTAGCGTCCTTTGATCCTCCTCTCTCGGAGGCCATTGATCCTGAATTGTTAAGAGGTAGATGAACACCTGCTAGATATGAAGACAAAGCGACATGCATGGAAAGAAATCTGTCAAGGAAAACTAAAGCAAATTGGAGGAATGACATAGCACATACATGGGGAAAGACTGGAAGGGATTGCGTAATTTATTCTAGGAGGATGGGTGACTGGCTTCTAGAACTGCGCAAAAGGTAGTTTGGGTTGTCTGGGAGGCATGACTAGCTACTGGAATTACGTAATGCGTAATCTAGCTAACTGCTGGAATTCAGCAATGCGTAATTTCAGCTGGTAATGGCTGTAGGCTCAGTGACTGCATTGTGCAATTTTCTGGGCCAGTAGTCACTTTCCCTTAGAATTGCACAAAGCAAGCCTGAGGAATAGCTGCTGGGTAGAAATGTGCATTTCCTGAGGGGAAGACAGAGCCTTCCCTCTCAGGATTGTGTAATGTTGTCTTGGTGATGCAGAGTCCATGCCAAAGCTACCTAGACCAGTTGACGGGAAACTAAAAGAAAATGTGAAAGTGAATGCATGGTGATACTGAGTGTAAGAAGAAGCAAATGACAATGCATGCAAAAAATGAATGAAATATTCAGAAAATGAAACAAGATGCATGTGGGTGAGGCGAGTCGCCAAATCGACGACCGTTCGTGCAAAATTGTTTCATGCATGCGACATCAATGAGATATTAACAAAAAATGAAACGGTGCTAGTACAAGCTAGTATGCATGTAAACGACAACAAGCATTCAAAGAAATCAAGCAAACGACACTCACACAAGAAAAAAACAAAAAAAGCGATAGAAATGTTGCAAAAGACAAGTTGAGACCACTTACGCATGAATAGCTGAGCTGGATGTGTCAAAGAATCTGGGATGTGATGTGGGATGTCAAAGCTCCAAGATCGATGTGAAGAAATGAGCTCTAAAGTGTCGAATAAATAAGTTTGAAGCTCATGCTGTGCATGCCACAAATATAGGAAAAAGTGACACTTCGAGGAAAGATTCTAAAACGATCTTTGCATGTAACCTCCAGATGCTAAAAATAGATCCCTAAAATATAGGGAGGCTTTTTGCATGTTTTTTTTCTATTCCAAGAAAAAGCAACCCATGCATTCAACTCAAGTTTCCTCTATCCCAGTTGGAACTGGTCAAACCAACTGCACATGCAAGAGCCTGCTCGAATGCTGGGAGAAAATGCAGATTTCTGGAAGGGAGTTGGGCTAAGTTCCTATGAGATTTGCACAATTACTAGGTAGAGTAGTTGACTACTTTCCACGATTGCACAATTCCTGGGCTGAGTAGCCCTGCTAGGAGGAATTGTGCAATTTTCCGGATGAAGCCTGACTAGCAGAATTGTGCAATTCTGGAGCACAGTAGGCTGCCAAACTAAATTGCACAATTTCTAGAGGGAAGGTTGTTTTCCATCCTAAATTGCACAATTTATTGAGGGAGCTGCTCAGCCTACAGCTGGACCAAGTCTGGAGAAACAGTTGGTGAGGGGAATGCATCAAGCTTGGATAGACAAGTTTTCTTTCTGCAAGAAAATAACTGAATCTTGTGTACTTAATGAAGCAAGACATGCTTCTGTGAAAGGTTGGTATGGAGGCTCTAAATCAAAGCTAAGGAAAATTTTTGGAGGGTGGTTGTAGCCGCTACAACACTTGGCGACACAATAGTGGAACTCTAGTTCTCATAATGGACCTTGTTTGTGAAAAACAAGTCTAACACCTCCGAAAGTATTGTTTAGTTCTTAGTTCGTCTTGGTTTCACACCCACTTGATTGTAAGATGTATCATTTGCCAAGCTCTTGGTCGATTGACACACATTCCAAGCCAAGGAAACACAGTGTTTCTATTGGGGTTGATGGATATATTGGTAAACAAGCAGTATAATCGTCAAAGTCTTAGTTTCATGTCTGGTTTTGCTCCACTACCAGCAGGCCTGGACAGTACCCCAGCGGAGTCATGCAGGAACATAAGCATTGCTCCATTGCTAGCGAGCCTGGTCATTACCCCGACAGATTTACTTGCATCACCTCTCTGCACAGGAAGCCTTTCTCTTCTTTCACCTTATTCAATTTTCATTTTTTTCATTTTTCACTTTTCATTTTTTTCATAACTATGCATAGAACTTATTATTTTCAGAGGCGGAAGAGGGATCCAAACTTATTAAGAGAAGAAGGGGTTGTTCCTTCAGAGAAGTATTTTATTATATACCTCTGACATTCTTGTTTAGGTTTCGCCCTCACCTTACTCTACTTAACTGAGCTAACAAGGGTTAACCTAAAAACAATTGACTAGAGGAGGTGACACTAGTTAGTGTGCAGGAGTTGTTTTTTCACCAAGGTTCACTTCAAACAGTAAGTATTTTCCTTCGACGTATCATGGACTAAAAGAAACAAGTTCTTCATATAAAGGTAGGATGACAGATAAACAAGTAGTGATAGTAGTACAAGACCTCTTGTACTTTACCCAACTTGTTTCAAGGGTCATACATGGTTTCATGTGAAACTAACCTACGAACAAAAATAGGCAAACGAACAATTGTTGGGCATGGAATCCCCCCAAGGCATGTTTTGGGGCTTAAAGCCCAAGGTTTGACTGAATCGTTTTGTAAAATCTTCGTGAATTGTGGGCATGGGGTGCGAAAGTATAATAGACTCACAGGGTTGTCCACCCTAGTTTTTGTAATGTAATGTCAGCTGGATAGACCTACCCATGGTCTGTAGACCATGGGATTGTATAAATAGAGTGAGGATCTAACTGTAGAAAATAAAAAATAAGGAATATGAAGCAAGCATGAAAATTTGAAGTGATTGAGTCGAAGTGTAAAGTGTGTTTGTGGGTCGTAGAGTAGGAGATGGCTCTGCAACTGAGTGCACAAAGGCCTAGTAGTCCGCAGTTGAGTGCGTGGATCCCTGCAGCTGAGTGCACATGGTAGTTTGAATCTGTAACCGTTGGGAGAATCAATAAAGAGAAGTTGTTCTATAATTCTCTGTATTTTCCTGGTTTAATGCATGATTGGATATAATTTGCAAGTATATTGTTTATTTACTGCGCGATCATGTATGAATGTTTTGTATTGCTAATTATAACTTAAGCCATTCAAGTAGGCAAAGGTAATTAATTAACAATGGAAGATAAGTAGAATCTTGGGTAATAGCATAGAGCGTGACACAACCCTTGGTTAGGGTTGCGCGAAGGTAGTGTATCAGGCCACGAGGAACGGGAAGTGTGTGAAGCGACCTATGCTCAGGAACAAGCAAAGGACCAGTCGTAGCTCTTAGACATCTAAAGGGTGAGGAAACTTGGTTCTAGCACCCTCCCATACTACTTCGGGTGAGACCTCAGTTCGTGCTCCATGGACTATTGCCGAAAGGGCCATTAGTACAAGGATTTGTTTGGCTAATTAACTCTGAACCTGGGTCAGGCCCCAACAAGTCAACAAATGGTTCCGTTGTTGGGACCAGGATCTGCATAGAGATGTCTGATGTCATATCACTAGAATCCAACAAATAAAGGAATTGAATATTGGTTGGACCGAAAGATTCATGAGTTCGCGGCACAGGAAAAGAGGAATCCATGACTATCAAAGGAAGAGTGGTTAGATTGCTAATTGTATACGGAGATCCACAAAATGTTCTTTGCATCCTTCCCCACTGAGTTGTGCGAGTGGATCGCAAAGCTAGCAGATAACCAAGGAAGGTGTAAACTTGACAAACCTATTATGTGGACTCCAGAATTGATGCGTAGATTGGAAGCATCAGAAGATAAGATCATGTGCGTTGTCGATCATTGGCTCGATCGAATAATAGGAGGATTCATCACCAAATTCGTGGTAGATACTTCAGTTAGCTATAGTGAGGCAGAACGACGCTTCGTTAAGGGACCACAAGGTAAGTACGTTAAATATTTGAACACTTGGATTAAAATTCTATTTTGTGAAAAGCAGGTTATGCGAATAAATTGATGTTTGGGGCTACACAAAGTGGGAGATTCTACAGAAAGGAATGTAGCACAGAACTAGAAACTAGCCCCTTGATTTCACCTTCGTGAGGGGGCGAAGAAGAGCTCACAAAGGTCTCGCTAAGATGTGCGATCAATCTGATAAAACAAAGAATTCCCCGCATACCACCCCCACTGACACCACCACTAGTTTCACCATCTTCACCCCCGTCTTCACCCATACCACTTCCGCCACCACCGCGAAGCAGTATGGAAAGCGCGATAAAGCTACTAGTGTTCGAGGGAGTAGGGAATGAAGATCCAAACTAGTTTTGGTACGTAATAAAAGTTGTATGGGAAGCACAAGGTGTCATAGATGATGATATAAAGAAGGAAACGTTGGTAAGCACTTTGCAAGATCGCGCACTAACCTGGTACATTAAGCATTCCAATGACAATCCAAATGCGGGGATTGTGGATATCCAAGTTACGCTAAACAAATAATTTAGCAGGCCAAAGTCCGAGGCACAGTCGATCATTGAATTCAAGGAGATCAGAATGCTACCAGGTGAGACCCCATGGGAGTTGGATCAAAGACTGAAGTGCACAATTCGCTAAGCAAACATGAAATTAACAGATGGGAACCACTGCGAATGGTTCGTAGAATCCTTAACACCGCATCTACAAAACGCGCTGTCACAACAGAGGCTAACCACTCAGGATGAGGCTTTGGAGGTCGCGATGAGATTGCACGAGACTCCAATACAAGATCCTAACCTAGGATTTCAACAGATTCACACGTAGTTGAAAAACGTGTGCCTGGAGATGCAAAGTTTGAAACAAGACGGGACAATCAACCCAGAAATTCGCGATGAGGTATGTTGCATAAAATGCAAGGGCAAGGGGTACGACAAGGATCACTGCTCGGTGTTCGTGAATTACCTTGCGGAAGGAGGGCCAATGCCACTAAGACCGGAGGCGCAAGTAGGACCAAGCGCAGTGCATGCATTCTGGTGAGCGATTTGTCAGATAGGAGGAAAGCATGCTACAAATAACAGCAAAATTCAAAACAGTTGTTCTGTAATTTCTGCAAGTCATTAGGACATGATGAGCACACCTACAAAAGTTATGAGTTGATGATGGATCAAACTCCTACCTACAAAGTTCAAGCCGAAACATGGGCCCTCGATCAAAACACAGGAATGGCATGCACTGGATTTTAGGGGTGCAGACAAGGCCGAGATGGAAGGGGGTTAGGAAGAGGTCGCAGACAACTGATATGTTACAATCGCAGAGGGCCAGGGCATTATGCTCGCGATTGTACGAATCCAACATGACCATCATGCTTGTATTGTAAATTGTTTGACCATGAGACGAAGGATTGTCCCACACTGATAGTGAGGTTGTGTGATAAAGGAGCACTCCAACCTCCCCTGACTTAGAACCTGCAAATGATGAGGTCTGAGCCACGCGTGGAAGACCCTAATGTAAATATCATTCCCTAGAGTGGTATTATGATAGGGGATGACAAGGGCAAGCAACCTGAAGAAAGCACCTGGGTTCGAAAGGCTCTAATGAAGGAACCAAAATTTGATTTGGAGCGCGCTAAGGAGACCTTCATGGAAGCTAAGAGGAGCTTCGCTGATGCCTCTAGTTCAGGAAGTAAAGACAGAATGGATCCATAAATGGACCCATCGTTGCTCACTACATTCTTGGAGACATGCATGAAGCTACTGCGTGACAATAAGGTTGTAAAGGGGCTACAAGAAATAACTAGATGCACTGGGACTGCACCAGGAGAACCACACGTAGTCAAGAAGCTCGCGAAGCACACGATGCAAACAGGAAGGGAAATGAGATTGATCGCACAGATTGGGGAATATGAGATGGACCAAGTGATTCTAGTTCTAGGATCGGATGCGAATGTCCTGCCAAAGCAGACATGGGAGCGCATGGGCAGGCCTGCGTTGCAATGGTTTCCTATCCAACTGCCAATGGCAAACCAGAAAAAGATCATGCCTATGGGGAGATTGTAGGGGATCACTGTCGATATCGAAGGAGAAAGTGTGCTAGCAGATTTTGAAGTGATAAAGATTGTTGATGACAACAATCCCTACCTCTCACTATTAGGAATAGATTGGGCCATTGACATGAATGGAGTGATAAATCTAAAGAAGTGCAAGATGATCTTTGAGAAAATGTCACTACGCATAGTGGTACCCTTAGATATTGTAGAAGTATCACACTACATAGAGCCATGGCGTGACTACGATAACGATGATGACTTGGACTGCATCTACAAGATAACTGTGCGTGAGCAAGATTGGGTAAATCCAACCGCAGATGGCTGAATCTCTTGGGAGTGAGAAAGCTCCTGCACATCAGATTCTAATGAGTTAGAACGATGGCAGAACCAGTTACATGAGGTAACCACACTCAATTGTAACATGATGACAAGATTGCTGCGATGCGTAACAACTGAGGTAAGAGATTTTCCTACATATGACCAGTTAAGCGAGGTGGATGAATTCTAAAAATTTTGAAAGAGAAGTACCAGAACAACAGTGTTTTGATGCTCTAAAATGGGTACTACAAGCTACACCTACAAGATGGCAGGGTATGCAACAAAGAAGTTTTGAGGATTGGAGCGAATGCAGAAGTATGACGCGCATGCAATTTGGGAAGCCTCGGATGTGATTAACAGACAAAATTATCGAACGAACAAGCCCACGCACCCACCTATCCAAGTGGATACAAACATGTTGTTATACAGTAATTTGTCATTGTCTTCACTCCCAATCCATCTACTGTGTCATGTGTCCAAGTCAAGCATGCTCATGTTGAAAAAATATTCTCTTATGCCGCCAATTGACCCACTTTTCCTATGTTATCTGCCTCATCGTGACTATGGAATTAATATATGTGCTGAAGGGTGCCCTTAAACAGTCTAGCTGCGTTGCTAGCGTGGAAGTACATCTGATTCTCGTGATGGTCCGATTTCATGCTCCATCACGAGGTTGCTTATTATCTTCAGCGATGATCTGACTAGCTACACTGCTCACTAGTGATGTCAGCGTCGAAGCTCAGTTATGTACTCGTGATGATCCAAATTGGGCGAATTTGTTCCAACAGTCGGCCTTCTAGATGACTCCAGACTTGGTTGTTGGCCTAGTTTGTGTTGCCCTTCCTTCCCTAGTGTGGTAGTTCCGTCAATTGTGCTACCTTTATTGGTGATAAGCTCTCGCTTCCACCTTTTATGGAGACTCCTTCTCCTATTTAAACACTCACTTTTGATATGATCAGCTAGTTGGTAGTTGGTAAATTCTTGGATTGAGTAGTGTTGTTAGTGCTTTTGATAGTTCGCTGGTGTGAGTGTGATAAGCGTGAGAGTGTTGATAGCTTGGGGAAGGTTGTGAAGTTCCCTTGATTTCATGCAAAACTTATGAGTGAGAGAGAGACCTTTGTATGTTGGGAGATCCATCTTCAAAGAGTGAATGATTGAAGAACATGCTGGCTGGATTCCTCTGAGAAGGCTTGTGACGTCAAGACATTGGTTGTAAGCTTGCTCTTATTTCATTATTAATATAATCAATGATGTTTTTCTATGTCTTGTATGCAATGTACTTGATAGCTCATGACTTCTTGACTTTTTGAGTAAATAGATCATTGTTTTTTTTTAGTTACATGCTTTGTTGTATTTTCTTTGCATTGTTTTAGGTTGATCACTCATTGAGGAGAAGGAAGCGAAAGCTGGAGTGGCGCAACAGAACTCCATCGATCACCGGTTGAGGTAGGCCTCCAACTTTCACTGTTTAAGGAAAGATATTGTTGATCTGTCCTTGTTTGTGACTAGACCCACTCTAGGGCTAGAGGGGTTGCCTTTGTCCACAGAGGGAACACTTTCCTGCATCACACATATGGTGCAAAGCCTGTAAAAATGTACACCATCCTTGCGGTAGGGGACATGATCAGTAAGTAGGTGCAGGTAAGGCAATGGTGCGAACGACCACTCTAGTTGGGACCACGAAGTATGGAAAGACCAAGTTCGCATCCACGCAGAATATTTTAAAAAAGTATGCAAAACTTTGAACAAGGTCCACAATGTGAAGTGGATTTACTGGGACATGCATGTACCAACGGTTCTTTGGGCTTATAGGACCGCGTGCAAAAACCTGGCCGTGTAAGCACTGCTAAGGCTGGAGTATGAAGCAATCGTAGTAAGCCCTATAGTCCCTGGAGAGCTTAGACTGTGCATGATAACATCGGTGGATATGATGGTTCATGGAACCTTGGAAGTAGAAATCCAACAGGGAAAATTTAGGCTTCGAGAACTTGAAGAAGAAAGGGTACGATTAAGGAAGAAAAGTACTCTCGTGGACGTGGAAGTCAAGAAGCTGGAGGACGAGATAAAGGAAGATTTTCTTGGCAAAAATACTAAGGTGATAAGGTAGGATGCATACGATCGTGATGACAGGTTTAAGGCCTATCACTTCAAATCAATTAGTCTAATGCCTTGGCTTCGACCGCACATTGCTAAGCATATTGACCAGGGAGCATGTTGTAGATGGTAAAGTGCGCGATGCTGTCCATAACAATAAAAGGTGGGTATTCTCTTGGAAACATGATGGATGACATTATGAAACTTCACACGGGTGGTGCGACCACCTGACTAGTTGAAGGAAGTACAGTCTTAGAGCTCTAGGAAGTTGAAAGGAAGCGTGGGACTATAAACTATTCTTCCCGGGAGCTGTGCGCAGAAGAAAAGTGTCACAAGGTCCGCGCCCACGCACGGGGTCTACGCTGCCATGCGGTTTGGCCAGAAAGTGACTGTTGAAGTCACTATTCATGATGGGATGCTCAACTTGAGACCAAATGGAGCAGGCGGCAAGTGTTTAAAATGCGATTTTTGGGCAAGATTTGGAAAAATCTACCGCCAAGGGAGCATTAATGAACCATAATTGGGGGGAATGGTCGAATTCAATTCAAAAAGTGCTATAAATTACAAAGGGTTGTGAAGCAAACAACACTTGGTCATTTGCGAATTGAGCTATTGAGCAGAGCCTTGATTGTTGTGTGCCGAGTGTTGATTGAGCCCCTGATTTTGCAAGTGCTAGATTTATGGATGGACATGATGGCAACAATTGAGGATGTTATGGAGATAACAAAAATTACCGCCGATGAGGCTGCGCAGGCCCTGACTATGGGGGATGCTCCGAAAGGTGCCAGGATTGAGGCAGAAATCCCAAAGTCACCGCGGACGCCAAGACCCAAGAAGGAGTGACAAGCGATGTTTCCCGTACATGTGTCCCCGCGAAACTTGTTGTGCACTGTCAATGGAGGAGAAGGGGAAAGCTATCACCATAGAGAGAGATGAAGAAGAGGAAGACCTAGAGGACCTAATCATCGCAGAAGACGAGGACTAAGGCATGGAGGAGGAAACTGAGCTTGCATACCTCTCGAAAAAGCTGCCTGCCTATGTCCCCCCACAGAAAGGAAAGTCCAGAGTGCCCAAGGACCTTGATGAGACCAAGAGCTCACTCTAGAACCCGCTTGTCATGCCCCTACACTGGAGGCACTCTTCCAACCGCACTATAGGAGGTGCGGCACCACCGACCACTTTCTTTTCACCAATACTTGCAATTGTGGACTACGCCTACTTTCTATACTTAGTTTATTTTTCAACAGCTAAGCATATATTTCATTATACCATTTATCATATTAACTTCATTACCATGAATCAACATTAACATGAAATGCACAATAGTATAATTGGGAGGGGCAACTCCCAGTAATGAGACTACCCATAATAATAATAATAAAAATTTACAATATACAAGTTCAATCCTGAGGAAACCCTAGATTTACACTTAAAATATTTTTCACATTCACCGGCACAACACGTTCAACTAGTTCATCAGGCGTGCCCACATGTTCACCGAATGATCCTCACCCAACTCGTCATTTGCCTCCAAATGTTCACCTGAACACATTCCGTTCAACTCGTCGGTCGGTTGTCGTTCACTATTTTCCTAGGGCCTTCGTGCACCCTCACCCAGCGTTCAACCCAACTCTCCAACTCGTCGGGTGCTTCCACCAAACACCCAACTTGCCAACCGGTGGGCGCTCTCCACTGAATGCCCAACTCACCAATCGTTTCACTCGGCGAGTCATTCACCATGCCCACACCCATTTAACACACCTACCAACTCGTCGTTCACCAACTCGTGTCCACCGTCTGTCATTTCGCCTGAATGACCTGCACATCTGCACGTTTAACCTACTGAATGAAATCTTGTGTCACCCTATGCCTTCGAACGTCGTTCACGTGGATGCCCTCGAATGACCTTCCGAATGACCCTTGAACTAGTCACCCTTCCACGCGCTCGAACGACCTCCTAAAGGACTCTCTGAACGAGTCACCTTGCCACACCCTTGAACGATCTCAAATGACCGTTCACCCAGATGCCCTGCCGCACCCTCGAATGACCGCTCTTCGTTTTAGCTCGGGTGCTTCAACCCTTGTCCTCATGCACCTTCGCCCAGATTTTAGAACCAACTTTGTACTTCCACTTTTCTCCATGCTTGGATACTTAGAAGGCGTGTTCATTGATGATCGAATGACTCCTCCATGCCATCCATTTATATGTTTCATTGCCATGGTTGCCTCACGTCGGATCGCCCAACCGACCTTCCATTCGGCCCACCATTCAACAATCTCGCACGTCAGCTAACCCATTTCACACCCCCACTTCGGATCGCTTAACACTATATACCTCTGCCCATCCATAACACTTAGCCACTTTCGCACGTAGCCTCATTTTTTCCTCATCTGCAGCTACGTCGTTTCCTCCAGCTCATCCGCTCCTCCATCATGCGGTCCTCACCGAAACACCTCGCAGCTCATGGGTGTTACATTCTCCACCACTTGAAGTCATTGTTGTCCTCAACAATCTCTCATCCCAGCAACCGTCTGTCAGTAAGATAGCCATACCAATGCCATATAAACAACCAGTGTATTCTCCATAAATAAAAAAGCCTTCTCAACCCATGATCATCAACCACCTTTGTTGCAATCCACACATGCTGCTCCATTGTGGAAGGTTGGTCCCTCCAACTTAAGCTACATGCTTACTGCAACATATCATGTCAACCTCATCATGTGTCGTTATCATGTGAACTGCTGCCATGATACTCCAACACAATGCTAACACATCTATGTACACTGCTATAGCCCCCATGGCTCGAACTAATCAGGTGATCAGTCCAACTATCACACTCAAACCACGAGAATGCACATCCTCATGCCATCAGTAGTCGTTTCTTGGACTCCTATCACAACATCAGCTTACTCAAGAATCCCTTTCCATATAAGCCATGTCCAGGTCCATGAAGTAGTCCTCATCTCATCTACAATATGTTGTCCATGATGTTCGGTATCAATTGCTACATGAAATCAGTCGCATCTATCCAACATCATCATCCATATGTGTAAAATCCATCTCCTCAATATGAAGAGATCCTATCATAAAACCCGACTCTCGATGTGCCACATCCAAGTTCATGAAGTAGCCTCCATCATATATGCAATGTGCCATCCCTCAAGTCTGCTAAGGAAACAAGTATACACCTATCTCATACATCCATGTGTAAAGGTGGTTAAGTCTTGGCTCAACCCATGCACAAGTGTTGCCACCAAGGCATCATCATCGTTGCAAATCCATCACTCCAAAGTGTCTCATATCGATCTTCCACATCAAGTCACTCTCTCAATCACACCCATATATGTACTCAAAAGTATGCACCCCATCTTGCATCAAAGTCCCTGACCTCAGCTCCTCAATGCATTAGGTCCTCCAAGTCCACCATAATATGAAGTCCAAAAAATTCACAACCTCATGTCATCATGAGCTCCACGAGTCATCTCCAACCAACACCCTAGAAAGCATACATGTCTCGGCCCAAAGGTCTCTGCAAGATTCCTCAACTCTCCATGTAGTAGGAATGCTCCATAATCTTCTCACAAATCCAACCAGTCCATGGCCTTGTTGTACTCAACTGCACAACATCCCCATCAGCTCATAAATAAAACATCCCCATGTCACATTAGAAAATTCACTTGCACAAGATCCCTGCCTTGGCACTCCTCATTGGATGCCCATAAGTGGCACCTCTACAAGTGCTCTTGCATAATGTCCTTGCATAAGACTGCCATGCTCCATGTCTCCAACTCAATGTCCATGACTCAAGTTGCCGATGTTGTCCAACTACGTAGACCCATCACAACAATCAGTCATCCTCATCCAAGTCTGCAATCCAGTCTAGTGAACCCGGTCACCCAACCATATCATCATCACATGGGTTTCTTCCACCATGTCTCCCCCAATGAAGGTTCCACCAAGACTTATTCTTGGCCTTGGCCATGAGAATTCCACCCAAATATCATCATACTCAAGTATGTACCCTTTTCCAATCTGTCCATGAGTCATGCTGGGCACTTAGCCAATTTCTCCATATGGCTAAAGCATGACCCATTCCTCCACAACAATAATCATATTCCTCCCTTGTCACAGGCCATTGCACCTTCTACCATAAGGTCCCAACAAGCCCAACAATAGCCAATGGTCCTTGCTTTTCCATACACGATCTCTTCGTAGACATCCATGGTAAGATCCTCCCTTGGATTGGAAAAATGATTTTGCTCTTCCTTGCATACGGTTCATCTACCAAAAGCTCAAATGAAACACAAGTATCAATAGTACTTACTTCATCGTGAGTCTCCACCATGTGAGTACCCTCATCCACCAATGTCGGCAAATTCCACGATCCTGGTCCAACTTGAACAATTTCAAGCTCCTCCATCATTGTTGTATCTGCAACATCCTCCATTTTTTTATACTTCCATTTTGTATACTCATATTGGTCCTTGAGTTCTTCAAGTTCTTCTTTTATCTTCGCATAGCCTTCATGAATCTACATGTTCTCAGCTTTCATCGAAGCCCATTCAGAACTCCATTCCCTCATTTGTTCCAATACTTGTACCAGAAAGCTCCCACAACATTGTTGCTAGATTCACATGTCATAACTTGAGGTCCTTCTGTCATTCCTACCATCCACTTTCTTTGCAACCTTGAATCACCTTCCAAATTTTTTAAGCAGCTTTTACACCAATTGTCACGAAGTGCAGTGGCATCATATCTTCTGCAAATCTAATTATCAACTCTGATACCTCTTGTCACGCCCCTACACTAGCATTACTCTTCCAACCACACTATAGGAGATGCGGCACCATCGACCAATTTCTTTTCACCAATACTTGCAATCGTGGACTATGCCTACTTTCTATACTTAGTTTATTTTTCAATAGCTAAGTATATCTTTCATTATACCATTTATCATATTAACTTCATTACCATGAATCAACATTAACATGAAATGGACAATAGTATAACTGGGAGGGGCAACTCCCTGTAATGAGTCTGCCCATAATAATAATAATAAAAATTTACAATATACAAGTTCAATCCTGAGGAAACCCTAGATTTACACTTAGAATATTTTTCACATTCACCAACACAACACATTCAGCCAGCTCGTCGGGGATGCCCACACGGTCGCCCGAACGATCCTCGCCCAACTTGTTGTTTGCCTCCCCGCGTTCACCCAAATGCATTCTGTTCAACTCGTCGGTCGGTTGTCGTTCATCGTTCGCCCGATGCCTTCATGCACCCACACCCGGTGTTCAACCCAACTCTCCAACTCGTTGGGCGCTTCCACCAAACACCCACAACTCCCTGTAATGAGTCTGCCCATAATAATAATAATAACAATTTACAATATACAAGTTCAATCCTGAGGAAACCCTAGATTTACACTTAAAATATTTTTCACATTCACCGGCACAACATGTTCAACTAGTTCATTAGGCGTGCCCACATGTTCACCCGAATGATCCTCGCCCAACTTGTTGTTTGCCTCCACGCATTCACCCAAATGCACTCTGTTCAACTCGTCGGTTGGTTTTCGTTCATCGTTCGCCCGATGCCTTCATGCACCCACACCTGGTGTTCAACCCAACTCTCCAACTCATTGGGCGCTTCCACCAAACACCCAACTCGCCAACAGGCGAGCGCTCTCCACCAAATGCCCAACTCACCAATGGTTTCATTCGGTGAGTCGTTTAGCGTGCCCACGCTCATTCAACACACCACCCGGACTTCCGCACAATACACCCATTCACCAACTCATGTCCACCATCTATAGTTCCGCCTGAACGACTTGCATGTCTGCATGTTTAACCTACTGAACAAAATCCCATGTCGCCCTATGCCTTTGAACGTTGTTCATGCAGATGCCATCAAATGACCTTCCGAACGACCCCTGAACGAGTCGCCATGCCATGCCCTCGAACGACCTCCTGAACGACTCTCTGAACGAGTCGCCCTGCCATGCCTTTGAACGACCTCAAACGCCTGTTCACCCTGGCGCCCTGCTGCACCTTTGAACGACCACTCTTCGTTTCGACTCGAGTGCTTCCGCCCTCGTCTGCCTGCACCTTCACCCAAATTTCAGAACCAACTTCTCACTTCCACTTTTCTCCATGCTTGGATACTTAGAAGGATTGTTCGTTGATGATCGAATGACTCCTCCACGCCATCCATTTATATGTTTCATTGCCATTGTTTCCTCACATCGGCTTGCCCAGCCGACCTTCCGTTCAGCTCACCATTCTATAATCTCACACGTCGGCTTACCCTTTCGGCATCCCCACTTGGGACTGCCTAACACTATAAACCTCTGCCCACCCATAACACTTAGCCATATTCGCACATAGCCTCACATTTTCCTCATCTACATCCACGTCGTTTCCTCGAGCTTGTCCGGTCCTCCATCATGCAGTCCTCACCGAAATGCTATGCAGCTCGTGGGTGTTACACCACTCCTCCTAGACAATATTATTTTTGAGGGCACGCACCTTGTTCGTGTGTCAACTTCGTTAAAAAATGAAACAAGGTGCCCGAGGATAGTTCTGATCTTGTGTTGACCTCATTAAAAAACGAAACAAGGCATACGAGGATAGGTTTGTTCCTGTGTCAACCTTGTTAAAAAATGAAACATGGAGTGCTAAGGAAATTTTTTGATCTTGTGTCAACCTTGTTAACAAATGAAACAAAGGTTACGAGGATGGTTCTTTTACTGTGTCAACCTCATTAAAAAATGAAACAACTCCCTTTCCACGTCAAGTCTTTGCTTAAGATCTCGTAAAATCCAAGTTGAGTCTTTCCAAGATCTCGAAAGTGAACGTTCATTCCATCCACCTCATTGAATGTAATGAAGCTTGGGGGGCATGTACCTTGATTTGCATCATTATGCTGGGGGCATGCAAACTTATAACAAGCATTGTTTTTCATTTCAAGCTTGTGTAAACATGAAACCGAATCCAAGTAGAGTTCTCATGGTTCAAGCTTGTGTAAAAATGAACCCATACCTGATTTACATCTCATGATTGCTGTCTACCCGCTAAATTATGCTAGATGAGCCTTGGTTGTTTCATTCCATTGCCACCATCTCTTTGGCCAATCATATGCTTTCACTTGGTTGTTTTTCCTTTCTTGAGGAATTGTAGCGATGAGTTGTTTTATTAGCCAACCTCTTGACCATTACATGTTTTGAGCAGTTCTACCATTGCCAGAACCAGTTGCTACCCTTTATACCACTCGGATGAGTCACCTTTAAGCTCTTTTCTCACTCGTAAAAGATGAAACGTTTGCCGAGTTTTCCTTTTTGACTCGTTAAACGGAATAAGAGGCGGTCTTCTTTAAGCTCTTTTCCGACCGTATAAACGTGAAAATATTGTCGAGATTTTGTCGTTTCAGGCTCGTTATTGGTCATGAAACAGTGTGGTTTCGATCGCTTTTCTACTTTTTTGGATCGAGGTCACTAATCACGAAAAGTACTCCTTGAGCATAATGGTCAAGCGGTTCTTTCGAGTATTGTTTTATACTTTTTCGGGCTCGAGAGACACAAATTTACGAAAAAGGACCCCCTTGGAGTTTTCTTTTCCGTGTCTTTTTCAAACTCTCTAAACATGAAAAAGACTCCGAGTTGTACCTATGTCAGACTCGTTAAACCCTGATGACATTGGACTCGTCACCATGATGAGACTCGAGCTTCTCCTCCCTAGGGCTTGTTAAACTATTACTAGGTTGGATTGGACTGAAGGTCAAACTTATATTACAAGCATATGATGTCCCCTTCAAGCTTTTTTTCAAAAATAATTGGGGTACTCACCAATGATGGTGGGGGGAAATTTGAAAATCGTCATTGATTTCTTATGGAAGCTAGTCACTCTTGAACATCAACACTTCTGCTTCTTGTCGAGTTGGGATATCCATACATCATCATTTGGCCTTCCACAGGTTTGGGTTGTCGTTCAGCCCCATTGCATTCGATCCATGCTATCTCCATTAAGCCTCTAATCCTTTGGTACCTCAATGTTGCCACCCTCCAGAGTCATGTCATCGACATGTTCGAGAGTATAGTACTTCTGCAGTTTAAATCCTTGCCTTTTCTTCTGATACTTTGTTTCACCGTCTACCACTCGTTCCATGTCTCGCGTTGTTGATGGGGGAAACATTATGGCCCTCCTGCAATAGATCGTCTCCTGTTGACTTCAGCTCATTATCTGGGAGATTGGTCTAGAGATCCATTTTGGTACCTTGGAGCTTGCATGCCTCAATGGCAAGTTCTTCGTGCCTGACGGTTGACTTACATCATTGGTCACTGATTGGGTGATTCCACGAGTGTTCGACATCAGCTCATTCTTCACACTTCGTGGATTGTACTGGACAGTACCTTAAGAACCATTGACATTATTGGTGGTTTCTCTCGCGCTTGTTAATGGTTTGCATCATCGACCAGTAATCAAGCGATTTTCTCTCATGCTTGACTTCAACACCTCTATTCGCATGTTAGAATTTGTACTGTGATCAGTTGGGTTGAAGACCCCGAACTTAGATTACACATGTTCAGGCTGCGTGGGTTGGTTCATGATTACATGACTCATTGATGGATGGCTGCGACCATGCCTGAGTCTTCATGGGTGGCTGCGACCATACCTTTATCATTATCATGGTCTTATTAGTTGGATGGCTGCGTCCATACCATAGACCTAGTTCGTATGTCTTCTGGATGGCTGCGTCCATGTCTAGAGTACATGTATTTCACTATCAGAGATATCAGTTGTAGTTGCGCCTATATGTTCTTCCAGATGGTGTTCTAGCTCAATTGGTTTCGTAAAGCATTTCACCCATCCCACTCTCTTGGGCTTCATACTTTGGGGGGAATTTATTACACAGTAATTTGTCACTTCCTTCACTCCCATTCCATCTACTATGTCATGTATCCAAGTCAAACATGCTCATGTTGAACAAATGCTCTCTTATGCTGCCAATTGACCCAATTTTCCTAAGTTATCTACCTCATCGTGACTATGAAATTAATATACGCGCTGAAGGGCGCTCTTAAACAGTCCAGCCGCACTGCTAGTGCGAAAGTACATCATATTCCCGTGATGGTCCGATTTCATGCCCCATCGCGAGGTTGCTTATTATCTTCAGCGATGATTTGACTAGCTACGTTGCTCACTAGCGATGTCATCGCCGAAGATCAGTTATGTACTCATGATGATCCAGATTGGGCGAATTAGTTGTAACAGTCAGCCTTTTGGATGACTCCAAACTTGGTTGTTGGCCTAGTTTGTGTCGCCCTTCCTTCCTTGGCATGGCAGTTCTGTCAATTGTGCTACCTTCCTTGGTGATAAGCTCTCTCTTCCACCTTTGATGGAGACTCCTTCTCCTATTTAAACACTCACTTTTGCTATGATAAGCTAGTTGGTAGTTGGTAAATTCCTGGATTGAGTAGTGTTGTTAGTGCTTTTGATAGATAGCTGGTGTGAGTGTGAACAAGTGAGAGAGTGTTGATAGCTTGTGGAAGGTTGTGAAGTGCCCTTGATTTGATGCAAAACTTATGAGTGAGAGAGAGAGACCTTTGTATGTTGGGAGATCCATCTTCAAAGAGTGAATGCTTGGAGAACAAGCTGGCTGGATTGCTCTGAGAAGGCTTGTGACGTCAAGACTTTGGTTGTAAGCTTTCTCTTATTTCATTATTAATACAATAAATGATGTTTTCCTATGTCTTGTATAAAATGTACTTGATAGCTCATGACTTCTTGACTTTGTGAGTAAATAGATCATTGTTGTTTTCTGGTTACGTGCTTTGTTGTATTTCCTTTGCATTGTTTCAGGTTGATCACTCATTGAGGAGAAGGAAGTGAAAGCTGGAGCAGCGCAATGGAACTCCATTGACCACCGGTTGAGGTAGGCCTCCAACTGTGACTGTTTAAGGAAAACTATTGTTGATCTATCCTTGCTTGTGACTAGACCCACTCTAGGGCTAGAGGGGTTGCCTCTGTCTGTAAAGGGAACACTTTCCTGCCTATTCATGGGCCATACGAGAACATGACTCCCAAGAGGTCTTCGTGGAATGGAAGAACCATGCTCTAGGAGGAATACATGTCATGAGGCACTAATGACAGATCGGGTTCCAATGCCCCCAGTACATGATGTACGAGACCATATGCATGATCATCAACAAAGGCGGAGATAGAACAGGTAGCCACATAATTGACCTGTGGCAAAGAAGATACTGCTTACGGATAAGAACCAAGAGGGGATGAAAACTACGCAGGAGGGACCGGGGGACTAAAGAATGATAATTGATCTATGGTCACCATTCTTCCGTCGTGTGGAAAAATAACCACATGGAAAAGTGAAGAGACGAGGGCCCCCATGGCATAAACATAGTCACGGCCAAGGAGAAGACTGAAACCTAAGAACTTCGGGAAACTAGTACACCTATATAGATGGTTTTGCCTCCGAAAGTAACAGGAAACTTTGGGAGGATCCCTAAAGGTTGATTGGTTCCTCCGTCAAATGCTAACAGATTCTACATGACTGGCACAAGCTGTGGGGAGGCCAAAGCTTGCCAAGTAGTGAAAGGCATGAGACTAACCGATGCACCCTCATCCAAGACAGTGCCAGGTACTACCTTATCATAGGCATGTACTGTAATCTGGAAACACAAATGGGTTGGAAGGTGGAATGCAGTCAAATGACTCCAGTCGAAGGAAACAACCGAACTACTCGGTGGGGGTATCGTATTATTCCCCCCTGCTCCATAGGAATGGATGAAGGACTCTCTTGACCAGCAGGGATAGGACGGTCATTTTCGGTTGCAGGAGAATCTGACGAGACGAGAAGAACATGAGCATTACGCTCTTCTAAAATAGAGTGATCAACAAGTGGTGAACCCAAGTTGACACTCTCTCCGACCAATGGTTGGTCTGGAACAGGCTTAGTACAACCAGGTTAAGAAAGAGGAGGATGGACAAGAGAAGAATCTGAGTCAATCTCTTGGTTGACGGGGAGAGGTTCTGAAGAGGGCCTCTGATAACTAACGGGAAGTTGGGGTGAAGAAGGTGTAAGACTTTCTAAAACGACAAAAGCTTTATCCATGAGCAGAGAAAGGTGAAGGGGATGGTTGCCTTCACATAGTCTACAGGGGAATTGAATCTACCCTTTCTTCTTACCGTTTCCAGTTGATAGGGTAGCTTCACCATGAGCTTCAGAGGATGATGAGGGATGAGCAGGATCATGAGACCATACTTCTAAGATCCTAGGAATGCCAAGACAATCACGAAGAAGATGGTCACCCTTACACAATTTACAAGGAAACTTAACCTTCCGCGGAGGACTAGAAGGTGTTCCGACCTGAGATGTACTCAGAGCAGTAGTTGCACAGGTGGCCTTGTGTTTATCAGACTTCTTCTTCTTCTTCTTCTTCTTAGTCTCCTGGCTACTAAATGTGAAACTTTCACCGGGCAAAGGAGGAGAGGAGGAGGAAGAAACAGGAGAAGAAGGCGTAGGCTCAGCCTTGGAATCAACATGTCGTGGTTCAGACGAAGGGGACGATGGAATAGGAGTCATGAATCTCGGGACCACCGAGGTTGAAAACAACCATACGAGCAAACCGATGGTTAACCCAGGCAAAGATAATGTTGCCATATATGGAGCACCGACATTTCCAAAAGAAGGAAATGGACCAGGGTTCCCATCTGGGGGAAGACCTTGATCGGTGGACTCAGGGACTATTGCCATCAAGAACGAGCCTGAAAAACACTCTTATCACAACCAAGAACTCGAACTGTTACCAGGAATATTTCGTAGGTAGTAGATTTTATGACACAGGGACAAAACTTGACCTTTTCATGTTTCAAGAGTCGAGAAAAGGGTGAAAAGGTGACTCTATCTCTTTCGAGATTTAATGAGCATAAAAGGACAAGTGGTCAGATGGACCTTTTCTTTTAAGGAGTCTGAAAAGGAACGAAAGTGACTACTCTAGAGAGCTAGGCAAAAGGTTTACCAAACAACCTATAAAACTACATATACACCTTGGCAGTCATATGAAAACTAAGAACTTTCTGTATGGCAGTCAATCTTCCCGAATGCTGTGTCCGGTGCGTTACGGTTTGCAAGGCGGTAGACATGACTTCCTAAGGATAAAGGATGATAAACCTAGTGGGTTCTCCCAACATATAATCGACGGTACATGGGAGTACAATTCCATACTAGACCGCTATTGAGTCACAGAAGGAGGAATCACCCAACCTTGAGTGAAAACAATAGTGACTAGGTTTAACGACGCCGGAGCACGTCTCTAGCCTAGACCTCTAAATAACAAGCATTATGTTCCAATGTGTCGTTATATTTTTTTAGTTCGTTTTAAGGTTGATCTTGAATTATGTTTTAGTTTTCATGCCCTATCGTATGTCTATAACAAAACCTAGGATGCAGCTAAAATGAATGGAATATCCTTTCTCTTCAATGAACACTTACCTACGAGAGGGTAGAGAAATCATTTCCGAACCAAGACAAGTGAATGCAAACACTAAGAAACACAATGCATCAATACACTAATCTCACAATGCATCGATACTACTAATGAAAGATTTAAAATTCACTTTCTGATTTCTCAAACATGAAAATTCGTAATGCAAATGTACTTTCACTTTCGTATGCTAAATGAATGCAAAATTTTGATTTTTTGATGTTTTTAAAATCAAATAAACAAAAACAAACAAGTGTGAAAGAAACTGGTTGATCCAAACAATCGTGATCTATGTTCAGTAGCAAAAATAAATCGAATCAATACCAAAGACTGGTTCGATAACTCTCACTAAAAATCAACTAGAAACAAAGAAAGGGGAAGGCTTAATCAAACCAATAAAGGGTTGTAAACAAATCTTGAGCAAGCCAGCAACCAAGATAATTGATTCAAGAAACTTGAAATAATGAACTAGGTCACACGGGAAAAAATGCAAAATTCACTCAACCAAGCCAAAGAGCGAGTGCTTTGACTATAAACAGTGAAAAACAAATGACTGAGCAAGCAAAAATGGCAAGGGATCAAGAGGACTGGAAAACTCAGGAGGCAGGATTGAGAAAATAAATTCTATAGGTATTGTCATGAGTGTAACACTAGCAACTAGCGTTGATAAGGAGTTAGCTGTAGCAACAGAGCGCTGTCAGCGCGGGAGTACACACCTTTCTTGTGATGATCTGATTTCTAGGACCATCATGACTGTGTGATGTTATTCCGCGATGCACAGGATTTTACAAAAGGGTGATCACAATGTCAATGCGACTGTTAGGCTAGATTACACAACGATGCAAAAAAATAATGGCAAACAAGCCAAAAACTCCCAAACCAAGACCAGCCAAACTAACAGATAATACAACGACCTCTCAGATCAACCCAAGTGGCCCGAAAAACTGCTAATTAATCCCCAAAAGAAAAGAGAGACCAAATCCACAATCAAAACAAGAGAAAAGAGAAAAACAGAGGATAGACTCCCCAGTAGGGTCACCAATTTGTGATGCAGGAAAGTGTTCCCTCTGTGGACAGAGGCAACCCCTCTAGCCCTAGAGTGGGTCTACTCACAAACAAGGACAGATCAACAATAGTTTTCCTTAAAAAGTCACAGTTGCAGGCCTACCTCAACCGGTGGTCGATGGAGTTCTATTGTGCTGCTCCAGCTTTCACTTCCTTCTCCTCAATGAGTGATCAACTTGAAACAATGAAAAGGAAATACATAAAGCACGTAACCGGAAACAAACATGATCTATTTACTCACAAAGTCAAGAAGTAATGAGCTATCAAGTACATTACATACAAGACATAGGAAAACATCATTGGTTGTATTAATAATGAAATAAGAGCAAGCTTACAACCAAAGTCTTCACATCACAAGCCTTCTCAGAGGAATCCAACCAGCATGTTCTTTAAGCATTCACTTTTTGAAGATGGATCTCCCAACATACAAAAGTCTCTCTCTCTCACTCATAAGTTTTGCATCAAATCAAGGGCACTTCACAACCTTCCAAAAGATATCAACACTCTCACACTTGTTCACACTCACACCAGCTATCTATCAAAAGCACTAACAACACTGCTCAATCCAATAATTTACCAACTACCAACTAGCTGATCATATCAAAAGTGAGTGTTTAAATAGGAGGTGTCTCCATCAAAAGTGGAAGAGAGAGATTATCACCAAGGAAGGTAGCACAACTGACGGAACTGCCATGCCAAGGAAGGAAGGGCGACACAAACTAGGCCAACAACCAAGTCTAGAGTCATCCAAAAGGCCAATTGTTGGAACAAATTCGCCCAATCTAGATCATCGCGAGTACATAACTGAGCTTTGGCGCTAACATCATTAGTGAGCAGTGTAGCTAGTCAGATCATTGCTGAAGATAATAAGCAACCTCTTGATGGGGCATGAAATTGGACCATCGTGGGATTAAGATGTACTTCTGCACTGGCAGCTCAGCTAGACTATTTAAGAGTGCCCTTTAGCGCATATATGAAGTCCATAGTCATGATGAGGAATATAACTTAGGAAAAGTGGGTCAATTGGCAGCATAAGAGAGCATTTGTTCAACATGAGCATGTTTGAATTGGACACATGACATAGTAGATGGACTGGGAGTGAAGGCAGTGACAAATTACTGTGTAACACACCTACGATGGGTGCCGAGCTTCAAATTCAAAGATTGAGACCTCACTAACCACGAGAAGTTCCCTCACCTTTAGACCTCACTTCATGAAGCCCAAGCAGAACACTGTGGAGGGGGTTACAAAATTAGAGCCATGAAAGTGGTTGCGCAGAGTGGAAAAGGTTGGACTACTGAACTTGCTCTGGGTGTCGCATTTCCACCGAGCCCCCATAACCATTTTCATCATCAGGCAGCTGCTCTGCCTAGTGCATGATGGGTGTTTGTGGCTGGAGGATCCCATCCCCATCATGATAGACTTGATTCACTACATTTCTTGGCTTCCATGCAAAGGAGAGTACCCCATGGACATCTCGGAGGGGAAGAGCAGTGACTTGGCCATCGCGGAGGCCATGAAGAAAAAATACAAGCTGGCGAAGAAGAAAAGGGGCTACACCATATCTAGCATCAGTGACAAAGCAGTGAAAGTGGCAACCCAAATACTAGCCAGTAAGGTTATGCGAAAGTGTCGTGCAGACGAGGTACCTGTGCCGGTGGTAGCACTGGGTGAGCAGTGCGCGAAGGGGGTCTAGTTTAATTGGTCCGAGTTCTTTTGCAAGGATTTTTTAGAGAATTTTTTTGAAGCTCATGAATAGGGAAAAATGGTCCACTATGCATGGCTTCTGCTATCGATAGTGCTCGTGGAAGGGGAATTATCAAAGGATAGTCAATTTGCCACGATTGACAGAGAGATCTGCCAGAGGGTGCAAAGTACGCTTTTCTCTGGGCCACAAAGGATTCCACTAGGATCCGCAACAACAAAATATTCTGGGTGTTCATGAAGATGAACCTTAGAATGGGGATGAACCGCAAGCCGCGGTTGTCTCCCACTATCTATAATAGTCTTCAGAGTTTCATGGAATTTAAAGTAGACATCGATAGCATTTACATTAGAGTGTGAAAGGACATGACCAAACAATGGAGGAAGATACCCTTTGTATCCATAGACGATGTCATCTTTAACGTCCTTGAGAGATGGTCGCTAGATTGCCGTGCTCTAGACATTGAGGAGATAAAGAAGTCAACGGCACAAAGGAAGAAAGACGAGGCCAAGTTGTGCATCGTACAGTTGGCAGAAAAGAGATGGAAGGAAGCAGTGACAACAAAAGTTCAGGCAGCGTGGGATGCTGCACAGACAACAACTGAGTAGGAAAATCCTACAACAACAGCAACACAGGAGGCAACCGTGAAGGTGCATGAGGACCAAACGTTGCCAGCACCCAGCCAAGCAGACAGGGTCGCGCAAGAAGGTCAAGGCATCGAAGTTGTCTATTGACCCGATCACCCTAACCAAGGGTGATTTTCATGACATTAGCGAGACAGTGTGCGATGTCACCTCTAAGGCCCTCCAAAATTTCATGCAGGAGAACCAGATTGTGTTGGGGGCCCTCAAAGCGCAGCTGCAGGAATTACAGGTGCACCCTCCTCAGGCTGGTACCCTTTCAACTAGGCTCATAGTCGGAACAACGACAGCATAACAGATGTTGTGCACATGGATAATGAATTGCATAGTGTTGTCGGAAGGGGCACTAGTGACAACAAATGAGGCCGACAGGCCTATGATTAGCATGCTGAAGGGTCTTGGCATCAACCTTGCTGCACTTCCACGGGACACCTTATATGTTTTGCAGGATGGAATATATACAAAGCCACGAGTTATGGAGAGCCACGCAAGTCCTCAGTGAGAAGAAAATAAATATGGAACAATTGAGCTTGCAGTGTGACAAGGTGGTGTCATAGAACCAACAACTGGTACAGGTAATAGACGCATCTTGCCAAAGCATCCCAGAGCTTGCCATCGCAGCAGACGTACCAGCAGAGCCGTGCATCCACAGGTTTGCAGCAGGGGTGTGTGAGGCACAAGAGGAAATGAAAAAGGTTCAACTGGAGCTAAACCTTTAGATCGCCGAGTTGTGGTTAAAGGCACAACTGTCCACCCCTCTAGAAGACAGAGAACAATGTGCTAATGCCATCACAATGGAACTGGATGAGATTGGTAATGCAGTGCGAGACTGCACCAGCATGTTGGAAGAATCATTTGAGATCCTCACAAATCTGCAGGAGGACCCCAACATCCAGTGCTTAAAGACAGAGGTGCGAGAACTCCAACAACAATATGATAGCGTCAGAGGAACTACGCAAATGGTGGCCCTCACTGAGAGGCTTTCATGGATGCAATAGGCTAAAGCACTGAAAGAGTAGGTGGATGCGGCACGACACAAGGAAGCAGTCCTAAAGGCACGAATTCAGCCTTGGATCGACGAGGCCTTCACCATCACAAAAGAAATTGAAGGCAAGCTCGTACACATGTAGGGGATGCACGTGCTGATGCAGAGAAGCACTTTTGACACAGAGGTCTTAGAAAAATGTATGCAATAGATCCAACAAGCATCAGCTCAGTGTGCTACTGACCTTGTCACAGTTCGAGAATAGTTGGAGGGACTCCGTGCAAAGATCTTCATGCTGACAGAGTGACTCGAGGGTGAGTCACAATGTTTGTTTTGGGGGCCTGTTGGGCATGGAATCCCCCCAAGGCATGTTTTTGGGCTTAAAGCCCAAGTTTTGACCAAATCTTTTTGTAAAAGCTCCGCGAATTGCTAGTGTGGGGCATGAAAGTATAATGGAGTCACAAGGTTGTCCACCCCTAGGTTTTGTAATGTAATGTTGGTTGGATAGACCTACCCATGTCCGCGGACCATGGGATTGTATAAATAGAGTGAGGCTCTAAGTGTAGAAAATAACAAAGAAGGAATAGGAGGGAAGCATGAGAAGTCGAAGTGTAAAGTGTGTTTGTGGGTCGTAGAGTAGCAGAAGGCTCTGCAGCTGAGTGCATAGAGGCCTATTAGTCCGCTACTGAGTGCCCAGTGCAGGTCGAGTCTGTAATCATTGGGAGAATCAATAAAGACAAGTTTTGCTATAATTCTGTTATATTTTCTTGGTTTAATGCATGATTGGATATAATTTGCAAGTATATTGTTTATTTACTATGCGATCGTGTAGGAATGTTTTGTATTGCTAATTATAACTTAAGACATTCAAGTAGGTGAAGGTAATTAATTAACACTAGAAGATAAGTAGGATCTCGAGTAATAGCATAAAGCGCGACACAAGCCCTGGTTAGGGCTATGCGAAGGCAATGTATCAGGCCACGAGGAACAGGAAGTGCATGAAGCGACTTGTGCTCAGGAACAAGCAAAGGACTAGTCGTACCTCTCAAACATCTCAAGGGCGCGGAAACTTGTTTCTAGCACCCTCTTATACTACTTGGGGTGAGACCTCAGTCCGCGCTCCGCAGATTGTTTCCGAAAGGGCCAGTAGTACAGGGATTTGGTTGGCTAATTAACTCCGAACCTGGGTCAGGCCCTAACAAGCCAACAACAACAAAGCAAAGCAAAAGCAGAAGTAAATGCAAAAGAAAAGTAAGCAAACAAGCAAGCAAACAAACAAATGAAGTAGGTAAGAAAACAAGAAAGCAAGCAAACAAACTGAAAGCAAAGACTACTCCTACTCCTAAGCTAATGGTGCATGGGCCTAATCACGTGAAGTGATATTTCCAATGCAGCTACTGTGCATTCGTTGACCCATGTTGGTGAAGGCTTGGTCCACGAGTAACCTGGTTGTGCGAACCAGCAAAAAAGAAAGATATAACAATGAAGATAAAGACACTTCATGTTTAAAAGTGTCCACGGGACATAAGTGAGTGCAAGTGCATGACATGTGGTCCATGGACTTGTCATGGTGTTGTGTGATACTGTGTGCAAATTTGAAGCATAAACATACTCTTAACTGTGACATGCAAGCAAACGAAAGGAACAAAGATAACTTGTGTCATGCACATATGCTTGTAATATAAAATTCCTCCAATGCATGAGTAATGGGATCGTGCAGTTTGAGTGGAGGAAGCATGATATGTGTGTGAGATTTATATTCAATGCATACAAATGAGTGTTGAGGAGCCTCGGGTGATTGAACAATTTCCTGATCTGAAGTGAAACTAACCCCAAGAGAGTGAGGGCTTGGCATAACCATCAACTTGGGCTGAAGTGCCTCAACAGTCTTGGGTGTTTTGACTTCATCATCAGATAGATCATCATAAAACGGTGGCTTCGAAACATCTACTGCGATAGAATCATGATCGTGATTGAATATGGGAGTAAATGGATCACGACAGCCATGATCAGAAAAATCAATGATTTCATCGGCATCCTCATGATCTGATGAATCAAACAGAGGGGTAGAGGAGAAGCGAACAAATTCATTTTATGTGTTTCCGAACAGGGTAGATGAAAAATAAAGTGGATATCCAATGAATTATTAGAGAATTATATATTACAGAGAAATGGAACACATAAAATATTGCAGAAATATAAACACAGAAAATGCATAAAATAAGAGGGACACAGATATACGTGGTTCAGCCAGTTTGGGCTACGCCCACCCCGAACAGCCAATCCTTCCTTTCTATTATCCAGCAAAATGAAGAGACACAACCTACAGCAGATCTGCTATAATATCCTATGTTTTCTCTCACAGTCTCACCTCTCTATTTCTCGCTCAAAGAATACACATATATTACACAACCTCAAATACAATACCCTCATACAAATAAAGGGGTTGCCTTCTAGGGAAAAAAACCCTAAACCAAACATAAGTTCTATCGTCGGATCATCTGCCTAATGAATGGCCCAGATTGACTAGAAATTACTATATTTTTACAAGGCAATTTCACATATGTTTTTAGCTTCGGGGGCATTGCCCCCGAAACCCTGGCCCACTGACCCCCAAACCCCCCAGCCGGGGGGGATCGGCCCCCCGGAACCCCCACGGAGGGGACAAGTCCCCTTCACACCCCCCCGTGTACAGGGGTGTACAAACATCCTGTGGTATACATCCAGCTGAAACAAAGACCTCTAAACAATCATGCTCCATACTCAACAATCTCCCACTTGGAGAATGATTGTAGCAACTCCACCGCTGCTTCATTTGCTGGACAATGACTCCTCTTTGGACCTGGCTGTTTCCCATCTTCATTGTCATCCTTGAAGACCAATTGAAACTAAGCATATTCTCAGTTTCGCCCTGGTTACAACTTTTGTTAGGATATCTGCAAGATTCTGGCTAGTGTGTATCTTTTCCAGCTTCAACTCTCCATCTTCCAACACTGATCGTATGAAATGGTACTTGAGCTATATGTGTTTAGTCCTGGAATGAAATGTTGAGTTCTTTTCAAGGTGAATGGCACTTTGGCTATCACTGTATAACGTGCCCATATCATGCTCCTTACCCAATTCACCCATAAATGTTTGTAACCAAATCATTTCTTTACTAGCCTCTGTAGCAGCAACATACTCTGCTTCTATTGTTGAAAGTGCAACAACACTTTGGATTTTTGAAACCTAATTGACAGTTGTTCCACCAACAGTAAATACATATCCTGTAGTGCTCCTCTTGTTATCTTTGTCACCTGCCATATCTGCATCAACATATCCCTGTAAAGAAATGTTTGAACCACCAAAACATAATGCTTGATTTGTGGTACCTTTCAAATATCCGAGAATCCATTTCACTACCATCCAATGTTCCTTTCCTGGAGTGTTCATGTACCTACTTACAACTCCCACTGCATGTGCAATATCAAGCCTTGTGCAAACCATTGCATACATTAAGCTTCCAACTTCTGATGCATATGGAAATTTAGACATATAATCCATGTCTTCTTGGGTCTTTGGGCACATTTCCTTACTAAGTTTGAAATGGCTAGCAAAAGGTGTACTAACTGGTTTTGCATTGTGCATGTTAAATCTTTTCAACACCTTTTGTATGTACTCATTCTAAGACAATGTTAATTTATAATTTTTCCTGTCTCTAGTTATTCTCATACCAAGGATTTGTTTTGCAGCTCCCAAATCCTTCATTGCAAATGAATTTGCCAATTTTCTTTTGAGCACATTTATTTCCTGCATGTTAGACCCTGCAACAAGAATGTCATCTACATATAATAACAATATAATATAGCGGCCATCATTTTTCTTTTTTAGATAAACACAATGATCAAAGTGACATCTAGTATAACATTGTTTGGACATAAACTTGTCAAATTTTAGATACCACTGCCTTGGAGCCTGTTTTAAGCCATACAAGCTCTTCTTCAACTTGCACACTAGTTTCTCCTTTCCCTTCACTTCACATCCTTGTGGCTGCTACATATATATCACTTCCTCCAAATCCCCATGGAGAAAGGTTGTCTTTACATCTAACTACTCAAGATGAAAATCTTCAACTACTACTAGACTTAAAATAGTTTTGATTGAAGTCATTTTAACAACAGGAGAAAATATTTCATCAAAATCAATACCTTTCTTCTGTGTAAACCCCTTCACCACAAGTCTAGCTTTGTACCTCTTTTTTCCTCCATCTTCCAAAGACATGACTTACACTTCGAATCAATGCTTAATCAATTTCTTAGATTCATCCATGCTTAGATTATTTCTACACTTAGAGCCTTGCTCTATTTATACAATTCCATGGTCCTCGGACCATGGGTAGATCTTTCAAACCGACATTACATTATAAAAACAAGGGAGGACAACCCTATGACTCTATTACAACTTCGCGCTCTGTTATGACTCAGGTTGTCCCTAGGATCCTAGCAGGGATACGGCCGAGGTAACCACAAACCAATCTTCTGATTGCAGGTTCTAGCCCACCTACAATCGGAGAGGGCTCTCTCCTTTAGATTCAACCTCAGTTGATCTAGATTCAACCTTAGTTGATGATTTTAGGCTAGCTTTCTGACTTCAAGGGAATGTTGACTGTGGTTGGAAGGAAGGTAGGATTCTTGAGTAAAGAGGCACAATAAGGTGTTATAAGTTTCGAACCATTGGGCATGGAGTCACAGATTGAGGCATGCGAGCGTTTTCTTGGTCACAAGGGGATACAGAGCGGGATAGCCACACAGGATACAATACTCGGTCTGCTGAAAGTGCGGAATGAGCATCAGGGATGAAAGGCAAAAGAGAATCATTTCATCATGCTGACAAAGAGGAGAAGTGGATGAGTTGGATCTCGAAGCAGTTAAGAATTCCAAAGACATGCACTCATATGTGAAAGAAACGGGGTAAACCAGATCATTTAAGAATACAAGCTCATAACCATTTCTGAAGAAAACATCGAAAAGTGCAGAAATTGAACTTAAGGTGTAATGAAACAAATCTTAAGCTATTCTTTTTTCATGCAACTTAGAAAGGCGGAAAGGTGATAAAACATAAAATAGAAAGGGAAGAAAAACACTTATTGGATCATGCAGAGACACAGGAATTCCGTGATCATTCCTTGGCCAAGAGAAAACAGCAAGTTGTTTCGCAATCCATGCTTTCAGCAATCTTTAATTATGGAAAAATATAACAGTTATAGTGCGAGTCTTTGCTCAGAGAAATGCTGGAAAGAGAACTGACCAACAACTACTACTACCAACCAACCAACCCTTCACAATATCACTTAGGGTGGTATTTATAAACAAAATATCGAAAAGACATCATTACAAGTGACCTTGACAGGTCTGCTTAGAACTCTTAAAAAATCTAAATGCTGCTGGAATTAAATGCAAGTAAATCTTTTTTGGCTGCATTGGGGGCAGCTGGATCGAAACAGGTGACGGGGTGGCCCTTGGGGACCAGATGCGGTGCTGCTGGAGTGAATGTGCTTTGGGGCTGCAGTTCGGCTTTGATGTGAATTGAATGTGCAATTATTATGATTTGAAAGCTTCAAGTAGTTTCGCTCTCCTCCTATGGATCTGCTGGAAGATATTCAAATTTCTCTTGCTTTGGGCCGCCGCTCAAGATATTCTCTGAAACACTTTTCCGCTACATTGATGGCTTCCGCCGTTGACTGATACTCTCTGACATGCTTGATACCTGCTGATTTGATCTGATACACTTTAAACTCTGTGATTGATCTGCTGTTGTCTTCAAACCGGATACTTTGGCACGATTGGGCGATTTTCGGGCTTTTTCGGCGCGCAGTGGGCTCGGCAACCAGAAGATTCCCTGAAGATTCCTCGAAATGGCCTATTTCCCATAGCGATGTGCAAATAGCACTTCGCGCTATTCGCGCATCAGAAACTACCTCTGTTTCTTGATCTGGAGCTCCGAAGTGCGACTTTTCTCCTTGCGCGAAGCTTTTTCGGCTTTTCTGGCTGCTGACATAAGCATGGCGTCGGTTGTACGATGGATGACGTCAGCTATGGGTCCCTGGTACAGCGCGACGTGGTGAGGTACTGGATGGACTATGGTGAAGAGACTTTGAAGCGATATCGCGATATCGCGTCGGCGGGAAAGAGGGGGATCATTGAGTTGGGCATTTGGCGCTTGCGATTGCCGATATGCGATATCGCGATATCGCATCGGAGGGGGATGGAGGGGTGAATAGATTGGACATTCGGCATTTGCGATCGTCGATCGCAGATTACGCGATATCGCATCGGCGGGGGACGGATGGGCAATGTTTTGCATGGATGTGAGAGTGCGAGGTTGCGACGCGAAAACGGTTTTGAGGAGAAAAGGTAAGTAAGTGGGTGTCAAGGTCATATAAGGTTTCGGAAGGGGTCCGACTACCTCGGGGGAACTTTATACTTTGGAAGGAGTCCATCGTATTTGGGAGGTGGTTCGGGGGTTGGGGTTCTTGCTTAATTTCTGATAAACTAAACAATTCCGAGGAGTTTCTATGGTTATTTTTCAACCAGGGGAGGAATATTACATAGGGGATTTTTACTTAATATTAATACGGGGATGGGAAACATAGGGAGCTACATAATAATGTTAGTGGTTAATATGGAGATGGTAAGAAAGTGCTAAGTTCGGGAGAACTTAGGCTGTTACAGGGGGTAGGACCATACTTCGGGAGAAGATATGAAACAACTTTGAGTAGAGCAGACCTTTACTCAAGCTAGCGTTGTGAAGATGATGAACTTCAGAGGTGTCAAGCAAATCTTGACCTCTTTTGGGGATGTTAGTTAATTATCAGGGAAAGCAGAGAAGGGGAGTTAGTTATACCTCATTTGAGCCTTTTTGCTTACAAATCTTTGCTGATTATGTTCTGCACGATATGATACCTGAAAACTTGGAACTGGTCAGCAATTCAACAGCCTCAGAACTACCTACCCAGCCTACTTGCCTAGCATTTTTTCTTCTTTTGCTTGGGGGTGCACTTAGACTTGCAAACCCATCATACATTTTTCTTTTGATGCTTTCCTATCTACATACTACCCTTATTTCTTTCAGAGCCCAGATTAAACTGTTGGACTCTTCTGTTTCTCTACCTATTTAAGAATCTGCCAAGATTAAACTGTTTGGACAGACTCACAATCTCTATATTCTAAAACAGGAAATTTAAACCTAGGGAGACCAAGATTAAATTGTTTGGACCTCCCTTTAACTAAAAGTAGCGATACCGGGATAACTTTATAAAATTTGAAGGCAATTGAATGAACTTGAAGTAGCCTTCTTCATTTGGAGACTGTTTGAGAAAATATGGAGCATTGCAACAAGCGGAGTACGACATATTTGGCCTGTGAAATGCCAATCATGAAAAATGCATACCTGCTGCAGCAGGAGCTAACAGTGGCTCCACTCGGGGATGGCTTCTCCTTGCGGGAAGTCAAGAATAGCAGGCCAGAATGCCTTGGTTTTTTCTTTCTTGCTGTCCTCTGCAAAACTTATTTTTTCCGGCCGCTTTATTCCTTCTACCTACCTACCCTAACCAGCAGCTACTCTGCCGTTAGGTAAAATCAAATAACCAGTGCAGCCATTTAAGCAACTGTGAAACAAGATAATCTTGCTGACTGATCGTTTCTGAACGCAAAAGCATCATCCGGGCATATGCTTTTACAACCAAAACTGTGGCCTCCATCACTTGTCGCTGAAGCTTACGATCTTCACTGAGAAAACATGTTAGCAAAATTTTGTTAAGCCAAAGTTCCATGTAATCTGCGATTGGATCAATGAACTTACCCTGTGAGAGAACTTCCTCTGCTTCCTTTGAATCTTCAATAGAATAATGTAGATTCTGTGAATCAGAAGGTGGCGGCATCTTCTCCTGAGTTGAGGACGGGAGACTTCGGCATGATTTGGGACCTTCTGGGTCGAGGGGAGCAGCTGCATCTTCGGTAATGAGCCTAGCAGATGATCCTTCTGTCTTTCCCTTGGATCCTAGATCACACAGAATCCTCAGGTCCTCAGGCAACAGTGCTCCCTCCTGAATATGGGCATTGAAGCTTAGGCATGATTCCAGGTTCTTTGGGCTGGAAGGATCAATTACATCGTCGGTAATGACCCTAGCCGTTGATCCTTCTGTCTTTCCCTTGGAACCCAGATCATACTCAAATTGTAATTCAGGAGACAACACTATTTCCTATTGAACTGGAGGAGGAAGATTTTGGCAAAACTCTTGGGGGTTGCAGAAATCATAAGACTGACTTTGAGTTCCCAAGAGTTCAATTTCAATCTCATATTTTTCTACAACAAACTCAAGGAACAATTTATTCTGGCCGCCAGGTATCTTTGACAATACCTTTCTGAAAAATTTGTCATCAAGCTCAAACTCTGATAAAATTTCTCTGCATTTTTCTAAAGCTTCTTCTATCGAAAGTTCTTCCCAAGATTCGGTCATTCTCTCTTGTTGTTAATACATGGGGTACTTGGCTGTAACATTTGGTTCATTCCTCAGTGGAGCCTTTGTTTGAAAATGGAGTGGAGTCGCCAGGTGGATGTCTGGACTCTGAAGTGCCTGATCTCTATCCACCATCAAAGATCAGAACTAAGCGTGACAAGCCTTCAAAAATAGGAGCACTTCCTCCAGTGGGGTTTAAAGATGAACCGAGCGCTTGAATCCCCCATGGAGTGCACAGATACAGGTCGACCGAGGCTTTTACAAGTCGGTTTCTTCCACTGTAGAGCTGCAGAGTGGTTGCATTGATTTATCTGAGGAGGTCCCCAGCAGAGTCGCCATTATGTTATCACTCAGGTTGTCCCTAGGCTCCTAGTAGCGATACGGCTGAGGTAACCACAAACCAATCTTCTGATTGCAGGTTCTAGCCCACCTGCAATCAGAGAGGGCTCTCTCCTTTAGATTCAACCTCAGTTGATCTAGATTCAACCTTAGTTGATGATTTTAGGCTAGCTTTCTGACTTCAAGGGAATGTTGATTGTGGTTGGAAGGAAGGTAGGATTCTTGAGTAAAGAGTCACAGTAAGGTGTTATAAGTTTCGAACCATTGGGCATGGAGTCACAGATTGAGGCATGCGAGCGTTTTCTTGGTCACAAGGGGATACGAAGCGGGATAGCCACACAGGATACAATACTCGCTCTGCTGAAAGTGCGGAATGAGCATCAGGGATGAAAGGCAAAAGAGAATCATTTCATCATGCTGACAATGAGGAGAAGTGGATGAGTAGGATCCCGCAGTTAAGAATTCCAAAGACATGCACTCATATGTGAAAGAAATGGGGTAAACCAGATCATTTAAGAATACAAGCTCATAACCATTTCTGAAGAAAACATCGAAAAGTGCAGAAATTGAACTTAAGGTGTAATCAAACAAATCTTAAGCTATTCTTTTTTCCTGCAACTTAGAAAGGTGGAAAGGTGACAAAACATAAAATAGA
>APFE031646992.1:107755-135245 GCA_000404065.3 Pinus taeda | reverse complement strand
TTTTTCAAAAATTTAGCAGGGTCCGCAGGCTCAGAGTTTGCACAGGTGTGTGCCCGCTCTGTGTGCAAAGAAAACGTGCGTATAGGTATGCACTGTGATACAAGCACAGGGTGCGGACTTCTCTTAAAGTTATGAAAAGCCAAAACAAACCTAAATTCACTAAATCCACCCAATTCCACACGCAACAAGTAAAAAACATAAACAAAAAGGCAAGTTTCTCAAGTCAAAGAAAAACAAGGAAAATAATCAAGTCCCCAGCGGAGTCGCCATTTTGTCACGCGGAATGAGTCGAGGTTGCAGACAAGATCAACCTTCCTAGTATCTACTGATATCTAGTGACAAGCAAGCCAATCAAAAACTATTTTTCTCTAAATATGCAAGTAAAACAAAGGCAAACAAGTGTTTTTAGGCCTACCTTGGGTCCAATGCAAGTTTGTGGAAGCGTCGCTCCCTCACTCCAAATGAGCTTCCTTGAAGTGTAATTCTGCAAACAAAAACAAGCAAACCAAATTAAATAGAACCTGAAAAGCCAATATCATAAAGCATATTCATCATAATGATCAAGGAGATTATGAAACAAACCACATAAGACAATTTGTTGAGAAAAATGAATCTGATTGTATTAATTCAAATCAAAGAATAAATTTACAACCTGTGCCTTGATGCTGTACAAGCTCCTCCCAGGGTCCGACAAGAAGTCTCCTCTACTTTGACAAGTTTAACTCACTTCCCAATGAAGCTAAAAGGTATGTGATCTCTCCTCTCAAGCTTAACTAGGAAGTCCTAATTCCATCAACATTTACCCTTAGAAATGTTCAGCTTCTAACCTCTCCAGCAACTAACCCAATGCCTTAATTTATAGTGAAATGGAGGGAAGTTACTAGGTCCTCCTTCAAAGGGATAAAGGCCTCCTTCAAAGGGATAGCTCCTCCTATCAAGGGATTAGCTCCTTCTCTTTTGGGATGCATGAACCACCTTGGAGTGAACAATCCACGTCAAAATTCTTCTAGAAACATCTAGAATTAACCCAAAAGTGAGTTTTTTAGGATAAACTTGTACCTTTTTGACTTTTACAGGGGTACGCAACCACCCCTTTACAGACAGAGCGTGCAGGTACGCAGGTATTATGAACAAAGGGTGCGGGTCTGCAGGTAAAAGTAGGATAAAGTGTGGAACCAAAGTAATATTTATTTTCAATGTCTTTCTCTCTTTTGCAAAGCTTGACATGAAGAGCTAAGGTATGAGACTTGCTTAGGAGGCTAGTATAAGTGATGATAGACCCATACTGACTACAAATAATCATGGTGACGATATTTTTGTGTAATAGTTCAACTGTGAGGTGGAATCACTATTTGATGGGTTGAGGTGGATGGCCTCTGGAAGCCCTGGATGAGTTTCGATTGATGTGTTCTATGAGATCCCACATTCATGCTTGGAATATGGCATGACGGTGAATGGATGAATAGAGATTTGGCTCAACCATTCTACGGTCAGGTGGAACATGGTAGTCACATATCCGGTTGTTTCATTGCATTCATTAATGAGAAATCCATTCCCTTGATTTTCATGTGTACTAATGTATTTATGGATTTGATGGCTGATATGTTTATTGTATTTATGTTCCTATTATGTGGCTTATATGCACATTTTATGACAGGAGCTATGTATGGCTCTCAACACGTTTTTACTTGTATGTGAATGGATAATGTGTCTATGACTTAATGGAGGATAATTCAGCAAATGGCATGAGGGAGAAATGGTTCATAGCGATTCTCAGATAAGTATGAGATCCCTACACTTAATTTTGTTATTTACACGGGTAGATTACATATCAATGATATGTTTGACGAAACGCTTGCCATAGCTAATGGGGTTCTGGTTATGATCTTGTTCAATTTATTTCTTTTTCAATTCCATTTCCTTAAAGTCACCAAGGAGGTTGAATCTTATCCATGGTGGCCTCTCGTCGCATGTTTACCTCGGCTAGGCGGTTGTTTGGGTAGATATGGGAGGAGCGTGTTACACCAACTTCATGTCTTTGTGGAATGTCCTCCAATTGTTTTCACATGTGGCTAATCTTATCATCTACCCTTTCAAACTATGGCCCACGTTTTGTACAAATATCCATGAAGGATTGTGGTGTGCAACATCAAAACATACTTAGGGAATCACCTTCACTATATTTCAAGTGAGGGAACAAGATGAATGGAAGGTGTACCCCCCACTTCATGCATGCATGAAATTATTCTTGGATGAACTCTTAAATCATCCTATTTTATTTATTAAGGGAAAGTGGGATAATGGAGACTTGTGTGGGAGGAACAACCAATACATCTTGTGGTGAAATATATTTATCTATAGAGATATTATCTAGTAAGAATTTCCCTCAACATCTGGACTATGTTTTGTAACTTTTACTTGGAATTTAAATATTTAGGGTATGTTAAACACATGATAGTATCCCTATTATAGCACTTGGAAATATTCTATGTTTCTGGTTCTACTATCGACGAGCCATGGAAATTTGGTTCCCTGACCTCTTTGTCATTTGGTCAATGGCATAATGAGCTAGTCCCTCGTGTCATATAGAAACTAGTTTTTCTCTCCTTTCTTTGTATGGTAATATTGGTTCACTAATTAATCTTAGGAATTTGATTGGGATTTGATAGTGTACCCCTTCTCTAAGTGAAGCCATGGATTATCAACAATATTAGAAGAATTGAAGGATTTTTAGAAGGCATGAGGAATCCGTCCAAAGTAATACAACCTCACTCTTCCTTGTGGCTACTAATGTACATGAAAATGAGCATCATTGTACTTCTCATAATGCAATCATTACAAAAACTTTGGTTTAGCACAAGTAGCAAATTGATGTTTTCAAGGAAGAATGGTCCATGTTAATATTTATGGTTAGCAGTCTCAACAATAGATCTCATTTTTTCTTCCAACCATAGGTTGATAGTGAATTTAGTCCAAGAATACTTCAAGGAGGAAGATATTGTCTATCAAATGATGGAAGATACAGACCTAGGTTATGAAGACTCTCATTCTCCAACATTAGACAAGGAGAAGCTAAGAATCATCATGTTTTTCATTGATCTTTATCTTTTGTAAAAGAATAAGGATTCAAGGTGTTTTCATAAGGCTTTATACCTACAAGAACTTTTATAATTTTATAACTATGGAGATATCTTAAACACTTTTTTTGACATATTTCGACTAACTAGTTTACTTGGAAAATAATGTAGGTAGTGTTTATGCACTCCTGTATATCTAGCTTTCCTACAACATTTTACAATATAAATTTCTCAATTTTGGTTTAAAAAAAAAAGAAAAGAAAGATAAATCATTAGGTTAAGGAGGGATTCCCCAACTTTAACTAGGCCAAATATGACATGATGGGCTCTAGTGATGGAATTATTTTGTGTGTTATAGTAAAAGGGACAAGTCCAATCATTTTTGCATCTTTAAAGAAGAAATAACACACCTAATTGTTTGGCATATTGGATTGCAACCTTCCTTTGAAACAAATTGGAAATATTTTTTAAGTTCTTCTTTTCAATGTTTGAAACTATTCACTACCTTCATTGTTCCTCATCCAACCCAACTAGATATTTTCTCTCATGAAGCACTAACATGAAGATTAATGATGAAGTTAGTATTTGTCATAGAAATACTCAATATCCAAGGCTTGTCACCATTGAGGTGATAAGATGTCATTTTCCTATCTTCTATCTTAGAATTCATGTCGATAGGTTGGAAAGATTTTCCTTTAGGAGGATTTGGAATCTCTACATGACAAGTGTTGAGGAGCGAGCTGTGTTATTTATATTCTATTTAATTTCCACACTTTGATCTTTATTTTAGGAAAAAGATATTGTCTCAATTTCTAGTCAATATTTTCTAGAACAATTTCTATCCCTAACTTCTAAGTATGCAATAAGAATACTTTTATCTTACATGTGGATTGCATTTAGATCAAATGAAGTCCTTCACAAAAAAAAGTATGATCTTAATATCATTTAAGGGAAGTAACCTGAAATTAGTGTTACTATAGTATCTCACTAGTTGGCTTAACTTGTAAATTATTTGCTTTCATATGATCGAAATGTACAAGCTCCACAGATAAGATAGTCATCCTTATTTAGGAAGCTCCACAGATAAGATAGTCATCCTTATTTAGCATCAATTTGATACCTTTTACACTTCACTAGAGATAAAATTGTGTGTTTGGTTGTCACCAAGTTTTTGGCCGCTTCTCTCACTACAAAAATCAATGTGATCATTAAACCACTCCTTGTCCGATTATATTGGCATCATTCCTTTATTAGATTGCACCAAACATTTTGAGTCAAAGATGATACATTTTATTATGATCATGATACTATAATAACATGATTTAGTAAAAAGTGCAAAGTAGAAATGGGAAAAACAATAATATATGCAATTGAAGACTTAGTCACATAGAGAGCATGCCAAGCTTGTCATGATTCTATGTACACAAATGAGAGACACCATATAAAATCATGAATGTAATAACTTTTTCAATTATTTAGGATATCCCTGTTTACATGCTAAGTTGGATTTACTTTTGAGATGTTTTTTTCCCATCATACTTGCTTTAATGAATTTGTGTTTCTGAATATTATAATACTCACATCCAATATTAATGGATTTGTGTGAGTATTATAAGGAAATTGATATTTATTTTGGAATATGATTTTTAGAATTTTAATTTAATTATTAATAATTAATAATAGATGTTAATCTTTTTTTTTTTTTTTTATAAAATATGTATGAAATAATTATAATAATAAATTAACACAAGTATTGGGATTATATTCAAAAGATAATTATGTTTTGTTTTGCTTTGTTTTGTTTGTTTTTTTTTTAAATAAAAAAACATAACTTAAAAAAAATAAAATAAAAAATATTTTGATTGGTAAATGAGTTATGTTTTTGGTATGCCTATTGATAAACTATAAGCATGGCCCATGGTATATTAACAAAGCCTAATTTACATGTTTAAAAATCTCTATGGTAAAATAGGGATGAATTTAATCTCAATATATTATTTTTTTTTACAATAAATAATAATAATTTAAAATAAAGTTATAATTTAGTTAAGCTTTATGATGTTTTTTAGTCCATCGAGGTAACTCAATTGGTGATGGCCGTGAAAATGAAGTATTATGTACCAGATGATACTAGGTTCAAATCCCTTGAGTTTACCCTGGTATTATGTACCATATGATACTGGGTTCAAATCTCGTGAGTTTAACCTGGACCATGTGTTGGGGTGGCATAGTTCACATAGAGGTTAGAGTAATAGCGTCCAAAATTGACCGTGCGTCACTTAAAGCGAGACAAACCCCCTTACTGACCATTTAATTTTTTTATGATTGCACAAATAATTCTAATTAACATTTAATTTATATAATTACACTAATGATTCTAATAAAAATAATTTAATTAAAAGTTTTTCATTAATTATTCTACTAACACTTATTTAATTTGAAAATTTCCAAATGCCTTTTTTTCATAATTTTCCAAAATCAATATAATCCTATACACTGCTTTCTACGTTGTTTTATATGATAAAATTTGTTGCTTTGGAAACCAAAGATAGATTAATTGGCTATTAATATTTCATTAAAATTCGACGTATACAATTACGCGACACTGGTGTTGGAAGATTACTTCATTAGGAAGATAACTAGATCAAATTGAAATGCTAGAAACGTACACTGAGTTAACAATTGGATTTTTGAAAAGTAATTAATAATTTCGTACTTAAATCCAAATAGTTACCCGAATGAAAATTCATTAATTGGATTTTTGAAAAGTAATTATAAATTTCGTACTTAAATCCAAAGAGTTACCAGAATGAAAATTCATTGCACACAGAGGTCCACAAATTCAATCGGGGTCATCTGTGCTTAAATGACTAAAGAAGATTAAGGGGAAAATATAGTGGAATACATTGCTTTATATTCTTGCACACCTACAATTGGAAATGATTTACATATTACTAGTGAATATTCCAATGTAAATATTTACATAATCAATAGCATTGTGTTTTCATAAATGTATCAAATTACGTAGTTGGCATAATTATATAAAGGAAAAACTAGTTTTTCTCAGAGAGAAAAAAACAACATTGTTTTATATTGAATCAATATAAAAGCATCAAAATATACAAAAAGTGGCTCATGTATTAATCATAGGAAGCATTGTGGGCAGATACATTTTCATAGGTCCATAAAAGACAGTTATACGGCATCAAAACTAGATCAATACACATAGTACTGAATGACTAGGAACAGAACAAACAAATGGCATATAAAGGAATAACTAGTTAGTAATCACATATGCCGCATAATTATATAGAAGAAAACCAATTAGTGATTAATTTTCTTATCCTAAATTCCTTGAGGAATGGAGAGGAGGATGTTTTTGAGGGAATGTATGGGTGCTTATGGTAAGCATGTGGTTATAGGATGGTGGGTTGACACAGTTTTCTTATATTACTTTGAGTACGAGATACAGTGAATATTGGTGTGGGAAACCTCAAGTCAGATTGGGTCTTGCAGAGGGTGGTGAGCGCATTAATGTTATGGAGGGTGGTGGAGGTGTTCGATGGTCATTCTGTAGTGGAGAGAGTTTTAGAGCCTGTGTGTGGAGTGTTGGGAGAAGAGGAGGGTGTTGCAGAGGTGCTCCAGGCCAACCGAAGGGTCGACATTGTCATAGAAGGTTCTACCTTTGCTCGTGGGTGTGGGTAGTTGTCAATTGCCGAATTGGGCTTGGCAAGAGCAAGTCTGCAAGGAATGTGGTGTATGTGTGTTTGATGGGGGTGGTTTGCTATGGCTTTTGGTTTGTTTGGTGCGGTTTCAGTCCAAGTTGGTTGTGAATTTGCCTTTGGTGGAGCAGGATTATTGAAGTGCGCTTCCCCAGGCAGTTGACAAGATCCTAGGCTGCGGGGCAGTGCCATTGGCGAGCTTGTCGTGGGTTTTGGTTTGTTGGAATTGTGAGCGGTCACTTCACAGGGGGGTGTATGCTGTTGGTTCGAGGTGGGAAATAACTTTGTAAGTTGTGGGTGCCCGATGCCGGAGGGAGAGGAGGTTCAACTAGCACTGGTGGTCTTGACCCCTGCATGGATTTTTTGAGAGTTATTGGAAGGGTGGTCTTCATCTCGCTTAGGTGGTGTCGGGGTTTCAAGCATGCACCCGGTTCCTCGCTCAGGGCAATGCTCAACCCAGGTGTCACCTAGTTCGGGTAGGCCATGTGTGGGTAAGTCATGGTCTCGTGTCTGGAAGTGGTGGAGGGAGTTTGGAAGGTCTAAGTACTGAGGGTTCAAGTTGCGTGGCCTTAGGAGGCAGAGGTGGTGATTGGTTGGGTTGTTCTAGACACACAGGATTAGCAGCTTGAGGTGGTTGATGCGAGGGCTCAACTAGGATTTGGGGTTGCCTCGCTCCGCCCGTTCTACAGCGAGGGGGTTCGGTTCATTGTGGTGGTTCTGGGCGTCATGTGCCGGTGCATCAAGGTGGCCGCGGGCAGCGACAAGGCTGCTGCATGAAGCATTGCTGAGATGTGTTTAAATCAATTCTAGATCATTTGGAGAATTCAGAGCGGGTTAGACAAGAGGAGCACGTTGAATTGATAGTGACTCTGAACAAAATGCATTATTTCCAATGTCATACGTGGGAGCGTGTTGTGGTGGTCTGGCGCGGCTAGAGTTTGCTATTAGAGAAGGTCGAGAAACTGGAGGCCCGGATGGCCCATTTCGAGGAGCATGTCCAATGCTCCTTTTTTCCTTTGCCACCTCTTGGTATAGCTCCGAACAACCCAACCTCCATCACCTTTGACGACTAGCATGGATACAAGTGTTTTATATGTTCTGTCTGTTTACTGGGGCCTATGGTCTTTAAAATTATGGATCGTGTCTCTCTTTGTTTTTTTGTGTCATTTTCATATGCTGTCGGCGGTAGTCAACAAACCTGGTCGGGATGAGACTACCTGTATTTTTCCTCTGATGTATTTCCTTTTGAAACTATGAATAAAAAATTGACTTACAAAAAAAATTTCTATCTTAAATGAGCTTTTCACAAGATTCCTATAAAATTGGTATATCTTACACTCCACGTTATTAGAAATAGTTATTTTAGTTTTGAATATTTGCATATCTTAGTTTTTATTTTATTAACTTTGCATGGATCAGTACTCATTTAAAAAGAAAAAAATTATAAGTGAAAATTTTGATATAAAAAATCTACACAATTAAAACCATTTAAGAGATTATATTGAATTTATAGGTGGATAAGATGAGAAATATTATAAATATATAAGGTAGAGAAAGTATTTAGCTTTTAATTCATTAAACAAGTTTGGATGGATGGAATATATATATATATATATATATATATATATTATTTTGGTTTGGTTGGTAAAATAGTGAGCATTTTGTTTTTATATATATATATATCTATATATATATATGTGAAAGAACATTCATATTACATTTATTTTAAGTTTCATCATATGTTTAGTAATAGCCATAGTTTTTATAGTTTTTTTTACTTGTGATATTTTCTTGAAAAATTGTAAATATTGTATACAATTTTTAGGGAATATAGAAAGAACAAAATTTCCTCTACAAAGGATCATGGTGGTTTTTGGTAAAGTCTTAAAATTTGATTTTTTCCTAGGAAATGATTACTTTCAACCCAACGTTTTATAATTCAATATTGCAATAATATTTTCTAATGAAAAGTGAGATGTGCAAATTCTAATCTATTTTGTAGCTAAAAGATCTTATTATCTAGTGAAATCCATCAAAACCACTATCTATATGATTTAGAAGTTTGACACACTTCTAAAATATGGGTATAAGTGATTGTAATAGTCTTAATATCGAGCACATGCGCTTAACACGAATTGATGCCTTTGCCTCTTCTAAAACATATGTCACCAAAAGCTTGATATTTTACATTTAGAATTTATGTTAGTTGTAATGTTTGTTGTGATATTGTCAAGTTAGTATTTGGTTTTACAAAATTACTCTTTATTTAGCAATTGTTTGTCAAATAGCCATTCATGTGAAAATTTTGGATAAACAACATAATGAACCATTTTTTTTTTTTTTTGATGATGCAAACCTTTAAAATTGATAAAAAAATCATTTGCCATTGGTAAATGGGACATTAGCATTTTTATAAATGTTTAGTACATGTTAGTACTTAATTCTACTCTCTTATTGGTATTACACGGTTTTTCAAAATAGATAAAATATTCAATATAAATAATTTTTCACCACTTTTATATTTTTCCATTATAAATATCCAATATACTACAATTAGCATAATTGCAACATAAATATATATCTTCATAGTAATCATAAGGGTATCTCTTTTCCAACCAACTTATAATAGTTCCAACCACTAATATGAAAAAAATTCATAAGCATAGAGCTAAACAAACTATAAAATAATAAGTTGTAAAGTGTAAAACATGTTAGTGTCCTATGTTATAGTAATTAGAGTCAAGTTTTGTCTTTTTATTATTCTTGTCAATTTGTAAAGTGTTGCTATGATCTCATAGAGATCAAGTCTTGGTGTCAGGTTATGATAAAATATACTAAATTTTTGAGTGGTGAAAGAAATCAAGTTATTAATTTCTTAAGAGGTCTAGGTTTAGTAAGTCTAGGGTTAATGTGTCATCCAATCATGGATAAAGGTAAATAATGGATTTTGTTTCTCATCATTAGGACAGTTAGTGGTGTCTTATTAAATAATTGCATGGTCAAATCAGGTAGCACATCATTTCCTTATAATCATGAGTTGTTGCTACGCTTGAAAATTTTGATTTGAAAAGTCATCAGTGAAGTTAAAGGGAGTCTTGGACCACATGGAGGATTACAAAGAAATGTTATAGCTTTCAAAAAATCCATCGAGCACGTTATCCTCCTCATTTTCCCTGGATATCAAATGAGAGTTGGTGTGTTTTGGCTACAGGGTATTCATTCTGCTTTTGCAAATCGAGGGTTTTCTCGCCACCATGACCACATTAAGGTTTCAAATCTCTCTTTTCTGGAATAATTCATGTTTTATGTAGTCTAATTCATCTTCAACAGTCATGGAGAGCATCTAAATGGCCTTTCAACCCTAAAAAAATTCAACTTGCTATGATTTCCTTGTTGCGCCTGCGTTTTTGTAATTTGTTGTGCGCAGGAACAAATTGTTGCTGTGTTTTTCCCTGTGACTTGAATTCGTGCAGTCTGAGTTTTTAAACATAAGCGTTTACTGTTCAAAAACCCTAATTCTTCTATTGTTGCATGCTTGTTGTACTAATATGCTGAGTGTTGTCATTGTATTGTAAAACCCTAGAAAGTTTTTCATTGTGAGCCATTACAACACCATATAGGAAGAAAAGGTACAAAGGGCGCGACATAGTCATATTTGAGCCTCAAGAGCTTACCTTGGTGAATTCAAATCCAACTATTAGGGTTGCATTTGAGCAGACTGGTTGCATCATTTTTTGTGAAAATATACAAGGTTACAATGTTTAGGTTACCAAAGAATTTGCCTTAAACTTCACTGGTGTGGAAGCCAAGGTTGGAGAATTGAGTTTTCCAGTTTCAGAGGTTACTGTCTTAGCTACTACAAAGATCCCTTTAATGGATAACAATGGTTCAAGGGCATGCCATTAGATATAACCAATTACAAAGATTTTCTGAAGCCAAAGTATAAAAACAAAGAATATGGGTCTATTGTGTCAAGAGAATATCTTCTTGAACCTTAAAAAAAAATTATTCAAGGTTTTTCATAGATACTTTACTTGTGAAGGAATATTTGGGAGGGTTTATCAATACCACTTTAGGTTGTTGATGCATTTTACAGGTAAAATCCCTTTAAATATACCTTTTTACTTGTTTAGTAGCATTGGTAAGGTGGTAGAAATCTTCAAACCATTATGGTAGATAAGGTTCAGGGTAAGAAGAGTCAAGTGGAGCCCAATCTCTTTCATTTCTCCTTGATCAAATTGTTAGTGGTGGAAGAGCTGGGAAGGAAAGGCAGTCATGGAAATAATTTTTGGATTCATCCAAGTTGACAACTGAACTTTTAGATAGTCCTTGGAGCAAAAAGATACACCCTCATCAGTGGCAAAGGATGTTCAACCAATAGAATAAGGCTCAATCAAAAGGCCACATACTTCAGTTGACCAGTCTTAACAGAAAAATAGGCAAAAATATTCAGTTCTCCCTTGAGGTGGTTGAGGTTTCCAAGAAACCACACACAAGAGCTACTGCAAAAAGGTTATCCATGAAGAAAATACCTAAACATCTTACTGAAGTTCAAGGTACCATATTAGAAAATAATGATGACAAGGATAAAGAGATAATGGAACTGCAAGAATAGTTGAAAATGGTTCATTTAGTCATTGCTTAGCTTCAACGTGACAATATGGAGTTGAAGAAGAATATTTTGGAAAAGGCATCTAAAGATGATGAAGTACAACCAGTGACCAAAACCACTTCACTTGTAACCAGATCCAAAGGTAAAAGAAAAGCATAAACATAGGACATCCAGGAGCTAGAGACCTCACAATCAATAATCCCTATAACCAGATCTTTAGCTAGGAAATTGGAGCTACAGAAAGAAAGTTTGATGAAAGGAAAGTCAATGCAAGAGAAGAAGAATACTGAGTTGGATGAAGGACAACACACTTTCCATAGGCTAAGGAAGCAACTAAGGAAAGTTGTGGGAAAGATCAAGATGAAATCATCAGGCTTAGAGAAAAAGATGAAAGGGCTAAACAAAAGATACATGATCACTTGAATAGTTGTGAGCCATCATTGTTTAAAGATAAATATATGTCGAGGATAACTCTTCCCTTACATTGAAAACTTAAGAACATGTACATGCAACATCTCACCTTTAAAAAGGAGTTGAAGGCTGCAAAACATGAATTACAAGACGCAATGCAAGGAAAGAAGGAGGAAAGAAGAGGAACACTAGTTTGTTACCTAAGGCAGCTAAAGTTTGATTGTTGACATGCAATTAAGATAATTTTTCTTTTTCCCCTTTTTATCTCAATGCACTAGTTTATATTAGTTATATACATAGTACAACAAAACAAATTTGTTGTGCTACTGTCAAAGGCATTGAGATTTGATAGAAGATCAAAGTTTTGGCACTATTTCCTATGTATAGAGGTCCAAGAAGATATTTGAGATTGTTAAAAACATCCATCAACTATATTTCTCGGTCATAGACTTCAACATTTGGTCAAACCCATGCAAGTGGAATTTGTTACGCTCAATTGTTGTGCTTTTGTTGCAGGTGATGATTTTCAAGAAGGGAGGTTTGCAATTTGGATGGATTTTTTCTAAATGGTTTTGATGTTTTATGGGTTGTCTTCCACCTGTCTGGAACATTCAAAAGTACAAGAGATGATCAAAATTATGAAAATGATGAATTCGCTGCACTCAGTTGCTGCATTTTTTTTAAGAAGGAAGTAGCACAACAAATTTGTTGTGTTTCCACACAGTCAGCAGTTGGACCTTTCAATTCGACTCCAAACCTCCTGAAATTGATTTATATGGTTATGACAAGTGTCCTGAAATGTTTTTTATATTTGAACCTCATATTCATGAAAACATTAAATCTATTTTATTAAAGATTCCTTTAGTCAAATAATTTCCTAGTTTGTAGAAGGTGGTTCTATATTCACTGCTACAAGCAGAAAACTAAAACTTTTTGGGGAATTCGGTTCCTAACGGGAAGAAATAATATTATATATATATAATCCAATTTTGATTAAGAAAAGGGTTGTTCAGCGTGTGATAGAGAAAGACATTGTGCATTATATAGTTTCATTTAAAAATTTTAGTGAATGATGAAGTTTGAAGTCTACTTGTTCAAATATTCTTGTGTCAATCATTTATGGTGATGTTTATCTCATGTTTATGTTTCTTTATATTCTGTTATAACCATGCTTAAATGTTATATCTTCAGTGTTTAGTTAAAAGAAATTATTTCAGAATTCACTTTCAGGTGCTCTATTATAAGTAACTAAACATTTCAATGTTTTTCTTCCATCATAATATCTAAAATTCATCCTTAGCTAGATGCTTTATATATTATCAATTTCATTGTTCCTCTCCTCACCTCTCTTGAACAAAATTTTACAAAGACACCATAAGGATTGCCTAACTTGCCTTTGTCTAAGGATCCTTCATTTTCCCATCTGTTCACTGAAAATAATTAGCTTAAGTTGAATCCATGCCCAATGGATTTTCCCTCTCCCTTGCCATCAAACTATTTAAATTATTCTACCTTAATCTATAGACCTAGCCTAAGATCTAGAATATTTCATAAGAGAGAGCACTCTCTAGGTTTGGAAGGGCTAACTTCCAGCCCTAAAGTTTGGTCTGTGGTTACCTTTGGGTTCCTCTCCTCAGCCTGGAGGAATTACAAAGTGCTAACATAGCAAACAAATACAACATTTCATGGCATAATCAAAGTACATATCTTTATGGGATAATAGTCCTCCAACTGGCTATAAATAAGTGATGCTACTTCTAGCCTTAGGCACTATACCACACTAAATTTTTCTATGATAGAGGCCATTGCTAAGATAAGGATATGAATCCATGAGGGTGAAGCCATACGTTCTAGCTTTGTGCCCTCTATCTCAATATATAACTTAGAAATATCTTGCATGCAAGGAATCCATCTACAACTATCCCATACAACCATCACTCTTTCCCACTAACTTGCATAACACCAAAAGTGTTCCAATATAGGATGGCTAAATAATCTCTCTAATAGGAATCTATATATTCTTGTAGGATAGATTTCCCCTTACATCTTCCATCAACCCGATTATCTATAAGGTTGCAAAATTTGTATGGCTGTAAGTTCCTCGCAACAACACTACGACCACTTTTATAAATACAGTGGATCAATAGCTTAATCCTATAATTAATAGGTATCCCACATGACATAAATTCCTCATAACCATCATGGTTTTCATTCCTATGGAGGTACTCAAGAAGGAAACTCTCCACAAAATCTTGAATAAAATAATTTGAATTACCCCAAACTCGATTAACACCTTTAATAACTCATATGATAAAAATATGTTCGTATGATTAAACTCATATGTTATATTTTCATGTTAAGCATCATCTATATGTCTTTTTTAGAATAATTCATTTCAACTTTAATCTTCAAATCCCCATGGCATATATTTAATCGCCAAACCTGAATATTATGATAAATAAATATTAACAATCAATATAAATAATCAATAATTCAAAATCTTAGATTAATTGATTAACTAAGGCATTTTTCCTTTAATCCCATTTAACCTCTTGAAAGACCCCTTTTTTTCTCTGACTTTTGGAATCATATATGCCCATATATTTTTAGTCCTTCTCCATTTGTATCCATTAGGGTTTTTATATTGTAAACCAATGCACTTTCATATTTCACATATGGTTTAGGTTTAAAACCATATGTAATCAAAGGGGATAAAAAATGGGGGCATCACATTACTCACCCCCTTTAGAATAACACCATCCTCAATGTTCTTTTCTTTCTAAATATGAGACCACAACTTCATTATTTAGTTGCAATTCATTCCATCCTCTTACTTCTAAACTTGTAATTGTTTCTTCTCTTATACATGATGCATTTACATTATATTTTCACTACCTCAATAACCTCCCAAGCCTTGACATATTAAATGTTCCTATAACAATTGTAAAAAAAAATCATACATGCTATACCCATTTTTATGTAGAAATTTATCCCATTCATAAGAATTTTCAATTTCATAATGTAAGAATGTATATTCATAACTCAACAATAAGTATGGAATTTTATCCCAATACTTATCTATGAGTCACAAAACTATTGTGGTTATAATTCAACTCACCATTTTTTCTAACATGCTCTCCTTGACCCATTCTAGTTTCCCCTTCCTTTAAAAAACTATCCTTCCAAGTTTAGGCATCCGCTACTCTACTAAATAGTCCCTAGGGTGACCTATTTTACCAAGATTTTCACATGCAAGAGGATTTCTACTAAAGGGTTCTAGTCTCATCACGTTTCTCTTCTTCCTAGGCTTTCCATCTTACAACAATCATCATTTTCCATTACTAAGTTTATCCACCATCCATTGTGCAAGTGTATATCAAATAATCCTTATCTTCATGATAAATTACTTTAAATTCCATATGCTATGAATTTCTTTGTATAACTCTACTTTCCTAATATATATGCATACCATTTCTTTCACTACAACTTCTGCAACAACTCGTCAAATGATCTCAAGATGATAAAGTATAATAATTACATCACTTCAATTGTTAAAATATTCACCACAATGAAGTGTAACACAAGCATGCATTCATACATAAGGAAATCAAACATATGCATGAACATATATGTATGCATAATTATAGCTTGCACACCCCATCTATATTTTATTATTGTTGTTGTTGTTGTTGATGTTGTTCTATTGGCTTGTTTGCTAGATACCTCTCTCCACCTACCACTTTGTTACAATGCTACATACAGGACTAATCCTGTAATGACATAGTTGAAGGTATGGCCCATACTATCACAAAGGTCAAGAAAAGTGTCAATCTTTTTTTAATAGTTTTGGTGATTGTGTTTGTCACAATTATGACAAGATATTTGTCATGAATCAGAATTATGGCGTAATATTTATAAGGTGTCTTTATTGTGATGATTTTTTTTTTCATTGCCAGTGCAATGACATATGGTCGGTGTCAAAATTGCAATGAACCGTGTCTGTTGTCACAATTGTGATGGCCAATGGTTTTTTGCACCTTGAGGTCAATTTGACTGGTCGTATTTGATTTTCACTAGCCATCTAATGTCGCAATTGCAATGATAAATAAATATATAAATATCCCACATGTAAGATATGTTGCGACATATTTTCTATAGCTACAATAATTTTAAAAAGTTATAAGGTATTTCTTTGTGAGCAAAAAACAAATTTTTATTTTTTATTTTTTTATAGTTGTTTTGTGGTTCTGGGAAGAATATCAAAAAACATTAAATGGGGAACTAATATGAAAGGGGTCAATGATGGGAAATGTTATTTCCCTTGAAATTCTTGTAAACGTAGCTGTTCGTTGAGAATTTCATGGGTGAAAAGGAATCTCCACAGAAAATTCTTTTGGTGAGAAGTTTTATACAAAGAGATATTTGATGTCACATTTTCTAGTAAACCAAAATTCACATTCTGTGAGTGGCGTAGAGATTTTATTTCAAAGTACTAATTTTTTTGAATTAAATCTGAAACCAATTGTTTATAAACTTTTAAATGGTTAGAAACACAATTAATTGCTTTATTGACTTGTTTGATAGTGATTCTAGAATCGCCAATAAATTTTAATTTCTTAACTTTTAAATCAATTTCTTTTTTGAAACCTTAAATTAACACTTCATATTTGACTATATTTTTAGTACACTCGAAATCTAATATACATGCTAAAAAGGAATTTCATACCTTGAGGGTATTGTAATATGCAACCAGTGCCTACGCATTCAATTGATTTGGAACAATCAAAATATAATAGCGAGTAATTTGTATTTACATCACTATTTATAGAAACACAAACCTCACATGATGGATTAGTATCATAATTAATTACAAAATCAAAAATATCAACACTAGATTCATCAATAAGAGAATTTTTTGAAGAAAAATTACGAGAATAATAACAAGAAGAGTAATTATGAAGTGGAGATTGATTGAAAATTATGGGCTTATTTGAGCCATTGAGGCATGTTTCATGTGCCCTTCACATTCGATCTTTCTCATTTTAGGATTTCCTTTCCATGGTAACCAAATACGTGACCAAATGATTGAAAAATATTTGTTTAGTTTCTATGACCAACTTTTGCCTAATAATAATCCATAAGACTAAGGAATGCCTACAACAATTACGTCAAAAATTTCAAAAATTTTCAAATTAGAGGCAAGTTTGATCAATAATTGTTTGACCTCTCCTAAGACCATAACTATAGATTTTTCCAATTGTAAAATTTGGGTGGATGATTTTTGGGTTTCTAAATTCAATTTTTTAGCGATAGTGGTCGGCATGGCATTAGAGGAAGCACCAAAATTGACCATACAATTATGGAAAATTGAGTTACAAATTTCACAAGTTAATAGAAAAGGTAGAGTGTGTGAAGGAGACTTATCTCCAATTAGAGCTTCTTTGATATGTGATACTCTTTGATGAAGAATTATCAATGTTTTGTGTATGACTGCTAGTTGAGTTAGCTTCTAATGATTTAAATAATTTGGTTTTTTGTTGTGTCATCTTAGACAATTCATACAAACAGATGGTAGCCTTGATTTTCTTCATGTCTTCTACTAGATCATATTCTAATGCTTCCATCTTAACATTTTTATTTTCATTAGAAGATACCTAATCTAGTGATGTTGTTTTCTTGCAGTGATTATTTGGATTAGTAGAGGATGAAACCAATCCTTTACTTATAGTTTGAGCTATATTAATGTCCTATATCTCATCCTCTACATTTTCCCCATTCATTTCCTTGGAAGCATCCCACAACACATTAATAGAAGGTTATTATTTTGTTAATCCTTCCTCACATGCTTGAGTAACATCTTCCTCTTGATAACCCATGATTACTATAAACATATTAATAATGGATGGAAAATTTTTGTTTTGAATGTTTGGCATTATGAGCTCCACAAAAAGTATCCCAAGTAACATCATCAAATTTGATTTGTTTAATAGGAGGTTGGTTCTATAGGGGTGGGATTGTTTTTAAAAGGCCTTCAAGGTATCCTATTTGTAGGACCTTCTGTTGAATTAATTTTAATATTTGTGGTTTCATTCAACATTTTATAGATCATTCTCTGTAAATATTTCATGTCACAAGGATCCTTATATTTTTTCTCTTTGATAGGTTTTGTAACTACTAGTTTCTTAGTAGGAAATGTAGGCTTCTTTTCTTCCTTTTTAGATAGATATATAACTTCCTTTTCAATTTTTAAAGTTTCATGTTTGGTTTTAGTAAGAGTATTCTTACTTCCCTTTTAACAAACATAAAAAATGTGGATGTAAATCCATAATGTAACATTCAATCAATACATCATTAGTTGGATTAATACGATCTAGGCAACTGTCTAAATGATTCATAAAGCACTCGTTGAAATATTTTATTTTTTCTTTGGGCCTCAATTCAATTTTGGATAATTCAAGGGCTAACATAACTTAAGCTTTGTCTTCTCTAAATTTTCGTGAATTTAGACTGAAAGTATCCTAATCTATAACAATTCCGATTGATATTGAAAAATACAAAGTGAAGGCTTTTCCATTGAAAGTGTATGGAAAATTAAAAAATACTACATATTCATGTTTGACCCCCATCAAGTTGATAGAAAGAACTAATTTATTGATGTGATCTTCGATTGTTTCCCCAACATTTGGATTAAATTTTGGGAGAAATACCTCTTTGTGTTTTGGTAAATCATGTTAAGGACCAAGAACATTGACTGCTCCTACTGTTTGCCAAGGTTTTGGTGGCATGACTATAAGTGGATTGGGACTAATGAAGTGTGAGAGGTGCAAAGATGAGTGGATCGACTACCAAAATGGACAAAGGGTAAATCTTACTCTTCCAAATAGGGCTCTATTGGTTTAGGAGTCATATGGTGACTTTAATCTTTTGGATGCATATGTTGGGAAGGGAGTGGATATTCTACAAGTGATAGACCAAATGTCTTACTTTGAGCTCTATTTAATACTCCAGAATGTTTCCTTTCAAGAGGAACATACAAAGACATTTCAATAGGTACAAATTCCAATGATGATTGCTGAGTGGGAACAAGTTTTGAAGTAGATTTCTAAATAAATTCTTTAAGGGATTATTGTATTTTCAAACTAGGAGTAAATGTAGAGGAATCTTGGTTGGGATTAATTGCATGTAGTGATAGGTCGAGTTAATTCTTCAGAATAACCAGGGTGTGTGAATCTAGAGATTCTACATCAAATACATGAGAACTTGAAGGGGTACTTAGAGCTGAGGGTGTTGGAGATCTATGTGAATGAAATCTGATTTTATGTGAGGCTCTATGTGTCATTCATCATCATAATTCCCTCCTTCTAGCACAAATTGTTGAGAGGCGAAAAAAATTTAGCCTGACACTCACCAATATTTGGTCATGTTTATGTGCCATTAACTAATATAATCTAACCTACACTAAGTGCATAACTACTTTAATATTATTACTATTATTTTCCTAATCCTAATTACAAGTACTTATTTAATATCTATCTAGTCTTTACTCCCATTACGTTGGTGTTTAATGAATTTGTTAATACTGAGAAAGAGGAGGGAGAGAAGTACCCAATTGCAAGTTTCTCAGGAAGCTACAAATGTTGAAAGTAACAGTTCTTTAGACTAATAACCGGGCTTAGCTAGGCCACCTAGTAGATTTACTCCAATGCAAGCAAAAAGGAAGGAAAAATGTTTTGTGTTTATGTTTATTCCAGAATATAATTTTTAAACGTTAAATTCTACTTTAAGCAATTTTAAAGCAAACTTATCAATGCCATTTTTGATAATATACAACTTAGTCTAAAAGAATGAATGTTAGATACAGTGACAATCAATTCAAAAGATAAATATAATATGAATTTAAATAAATTAATGGGTGCATAATACATATTTTAATTATGGAATTAAAATGAGTATTCAAACATTCATAAATAAGGAAACAATTCATCTAGTCTAGATCTCATATTCAACTCAAATCACAGATGCATATAGAAATATATAATGTACAAGCTGGTTGAAGAGAAAGAAACTTCTCTAAAACTCTCTTCAGGTCCTCAAAATCGATAAAAAATAGTTGATAAATAATAGTAGCCTTAATTTAATAAAAAATCATCCGACCAACCCTTTCTTCATCGAAGGGGGTAATATATATTGATTAAAACTTAGCAGCAAATATTGTTCATGGTTTTGATAAACAAAACAACTCTATCAATTTATTAAATCTATTGCATAAATATGATCAAAATTCTAAATTAAAATCTCATTTGTAAAATCTTTTATGAGGGTTTTTCAAATTGGATGTGAGTTGGACCTTCTCCAACGAAATTTATTTTTCTTCCAAATTTCATGGGAGTTTTATTAATCCTTCTAGCTTTCTCATTTCCCCTGCACAAATAGATTTAACACAAATAAAACTTAGAGGTTTAAGAAAGTCATGCAAAAAATTAACTATAATGAAATTTTAGGAAATTTTATTTAAAATTAAATCACTATTAAACTCAATCTAATTATCCCATTTCCCTATGTTTTGATGATAGGATCTATGTATCAGGGGTATGGTGAATTAAAGAAGTAACACTTGTGAAAGGAGGTCGAATGTTGGATTGAATCTAATAATAAGTTAATTACTTTGATTAACTAAAATTATGATTAAAATAAACTAGTTTAGAAATCTATTCATGTGGGATGTGAGGTGTACATATTTCCTTTGTTATAGCGAATGGCCACATAGTAGATTACAATAGGAAATCTGGTCATCCAAGGTGTAGAGATGCTGAAGTTGGTTAATTTTCATTTAGGACCGAATAAGTGGATACCCAAATATATGAGCATCTGAGAGGAAGATAAGGTATAATAGTGCATGTTTATCATTCGATCAGATGGGAAGATCTGAGGGTGGACTCCAAACATATTCAAATTGAGAGGAATGAAAGAATGGGTCCAAATTCAACCAAAAAAAATAGAACATGGGCAATCCATCCATCTAGGCATATGGGGAGGTAAATGAACATTGCCTTGATGAACAAGGCAAATTCCAAAACGGTCGATCAACCATTATCGTCCTTTAGTTCAAACAAAAAATTTCACAAAATTTACAATATTTAAAGAGAAATAGGTAATTCTTAAACAAAAATGAAAAGAGGCTAAACTTCTCATGCTATACATAAGACAATAAGTAAGTGAAGATAAAAAATTCAAATAGGGTCCCCAATTATTTTTTGAACAAATAGGGGGTTGTTCCATACATGACAACAAGACCAAAGTCGATTTTTCTTTTAGCACCACCGAAATAATCATTGGAATCAATTGCAAATTCAATTAGATAACCATCTCTTACTCACTTAAAGCAAAAGTCAGTAGCTAAAGTGCACTTTCTATTAGGGTTCTTAGTTAGTTGACCATTCCTTGAATCTATAATACCAATTCTTGAGCCCTTCCAAATGAATTAATGGCCACCTATCACTTTAACCCCTCCTTGAACATGCATGGAAATTCTACAAAGTGAATCTCATTGTTATAGACATATTTGGGCGCATCAACCCCAAATTTATATGTCGATGTATTAGGGTTCATCAACCCCTAAAAGAGTTGTTTCATACCCTAAAGGATCATAGTCATCTGAATACCTCATTCCCCAAATGTTCCATCTGAGAAACCATCCATAAATTGCCTAAATTGAACCATATTGACTGGTCCACTAGCAAAGTGTGATGCATTTTGAGTGTTACACTGCCAGGGTGCGATGCATATTGTTTAGGCCTTCTATAGGGTGCGATGGGCGAGGATGGACAAATTTCCAGAATAGTTTGTTAGTTGGTTGCTCATGGAATCTTCTAGAAACTTCTCCTGTGCCACTTGCCTCTCTGAATTCACCCAAAGATGAATAAGGGATCTAGGAACTCTCCAATCCCTTCTCTTGTGGAACCGATTGTAACAAGTGGAATGACACTAGTCAAACCCCATGGATGACTCACACCCTTGCAAACATCTATAAATGGATCTCCAATCCAAGAGATCAAGAGGCTGGAATATTGTGAAATGCAAGGAAGTGCTGATAATTTGTAATTGAGGAGAGAGCATTATATTCTTGTTGGTGTGATCTTGCTATTTCCTGAGGTGAAGAAGGATTGAAGCTGGGAGGATGATGCTGGATCAGACTACTGGGTTGTAATTCTCCTTTCTATTAATAAAGATCTTCAAGTTTTCTCCCATATGATTGTGAAATTGTGAATGTTATCATTTGTGAATGCTATCATTTGTTCATTATATATCTGATTCTATAATGTTTATGTTGTAATAGATCACGATCTTTTGACAATTCTTTGTTGCTGTACTTGTGCAGGTACTCTCCAAGTGTGTTAAGTACGAGGAGGAGTTGCAGGATTTGCCAAAGGAGAGAGAGATCAAGCAAGGGATTAAGCGGAAGTTCCAGGTTGGTTCTATTATCTTTCTCTTATCTGTTACACATAGAAGAAATCATTGAATTGCTTTAAACTGTTGTTTCTAAGGTAGCTGCCAAAACCTAGAGGGCTAGCATTCTTTAGGAATACTAGTTTTCCCAGAAACACTCATGAAGATCCATGCAAAGATTTATATGATTCCATCTTTAGGGATTGATTCTTAAATTTCTAGTTTCTTGTTGTAATAAATTCATCTCCCTTCTTTCAAAACCAATCCTTGGTTTCCAGCTCATTACCTCATCCTTGTAAAGTTCACACACGCTTAGGTCCCAACAATGGAACCAATTGTTGGTGCATGGTTTAGAGACCCATGGTTCAAGATCCTTTTCCAACAAATACTTTGTAAGCATTGGGGTCATCAATCTTCAACATAAAGAAGGTCTCACCATAGATTCTTAAAAGAATTGCAAAACCTTTAGCCCAAGATCTTATTCAAAACTGAGGCAATTCAAGAGCATGATCTACACATCTCAAGCATTCACATAAAGGTTCATTAAAGATACAATAAATATTAAACTTAACAATTAAAAAACACATTATTATAACACATAAGACTTATAAAAGCTAATATTGGCCAAATATTTCATCCATTCATCACAAAAACAAGATCTTTACATGAAAATCCCCAAATGCATTCTTCATTACAAAACTCTAGAGCCTTGGAGAGACAACTCAAATATTCTAAACGCTCCTCTCTCTTTCAAAGAATCTTCTATTTTTCTAGAATGATCTATATTTACATCCATTTATAGGTTTCTCCCCATGGAGACCACACCAACTCAACCATAAGTTGGTTACAAAGTTGTTCAAGTCTTCCGTGGATGAATGTGTGATTTACTCCATTTTGGGGCCTAGTGTGTTTGGTGCAACATCCATGTCCAACATCTTTCCCTTGCTCAACATGGTGTCCTTTGGCAAAGGTCTTCAAAACTTATCAAAACTTTGAAAGATTAAACTCCACTTCGTAGCAACAATGTTATAGTTAAGTTATAGTAGGATAATAACACGTAGGTCAATGACCCCTTACACCATAGTGCCTTTTCCTTTTGGTGGACTCATAGCCCCATGGGTGTTCTCCACCCCATTTAGTGTTGGATTTTTTTTTAATATGAAGAAAACCATGTTGATAAGTGTTCAATATCACCATGGAAACCACCTCATGTTGTGGAGCAAAACATAATAACAAAAAAAATTACAATATATAAACTATATCAACTTCAAATGCTTAAGACTAACATGTTACAAATGATAGCACTCAATATAAAGCATGTGATGTAGACTTTGTACTCCTAATGCATTACCAAAACAAAAATAACACCAATCATAAAACTAAGACTCAAGACTTTTGAAAACACCTCATATCACTTTCAAACTCTTAAATGAAAATAAGATTGTTAAATACCTTATCAATACGAATTGAACTTTTTTTTTTCCTGTTTTTTTTTATCACTAACATAATTTCAAATCAATTGGAAAAAAACAACTTCTACTCTTAATCATTTTTACACTTAATCATTCAAAATAGACCCATCCATTTCTATGACTTCAGATTCAAATTTGATAAGACATTGTTACTGGATTAAAAAAACCTTTTATATTTCACTACATTTTAATAATTACGTTACTCTATGTTTAAGCAACAAGGACTTGTACAAGACTAAAGCCAATAACTTTATCATGATAGCTTTTTAGAGATGATAGCCAAACTACCACTCAAACTATTTGGCCCTTATTAGTCTCCACCCTCAGCCTCTCAGCATCCTAGAATGTCAAAGGATATGGATAAGGGCGGACCCATGTTCGATCTCAGTGGATTCTGTGCAGCTCTTTTTGATAGTCCTGGGGGGACATGTCTGAAGGGATTGATCCCACCCCACTCCACCTAAACCCTAAAAAAATTATGATCAGAGCATTCATCCCCAACATTGGGCTCTCATTATTCCCTGTGTGACAACTGATGGGACATGCAGCAATGATAATGCCACTGTGTTTTCACTTGGGACTGAAATCTATATGATCTCAGTGTGGGGGACTCTTCTGGCCATGGTAATGGCCACCACGTATCAATAATCATAGAACCCATGAGTTTTTTCATGACATAGAGGAGACACAGAAATTCGTTAAAATTAAAATGAAACGCTGACATCAGCCATGTGACTGAGTCATGAAAATGAAACTCTGGACATTGAAATTCAAGACCTGCGTTCATTTGCTTCAACCAAATGTCACAGAGAATTACACCTCTAAATTTCTCACCTTTCTCAAAAGAGATTAGAAAGCCCATGAGGAAAAACTGTGAAGAATAAAAGCTGACGGACGTAGAAGCCATTGGCAACATATAATAGAAGCCAATGGCAACATATATATTATATAGATTTGTTTTAAATGTGAGTTGTCAGATTAAAGTTTTGTTGTTCATGGTTTTGTTAAAAAATGGTAAAGGCTTATGGCTTTGTTGATTATGGTTTTGCTTTTGAGAAGCTGAAATCGGATGATCCACAGTGTTTTCCATTTTTTTGAGACTTATCATCAGGATTTGCTTATACAGAGAAGGGTTTATAATTTTGCCAAAAAATTAGCTAGAGTTTGTGATTATAAAACCTTCCTATATTTTTGACAAAATCTCCAAAAATAAAACCATAAAACCTTGAAATACTTCTGGCTACACTCTGAGTAACCAAACAATTTTCATTTAAAATAAAGACACAGTTGTTTTTAGTGTGATTTTTGGAAGTCTGGTGGGTTTTTCTCAATTTAATTAAAAATCTTGCCAGAATTTATTGAAATCACAATTTTGATGCATAACTCCTGCACAATCAAAATGTTTTTAAGATTTTTCGGAGTGACGAATCCATATATACAATCAAAAACCAATTTAAATAAGGGAAATCAAAAGTTCACCTCCAAATTTTGACGGCCTCAAATTCCAAAAAAATCACTAAAAACAACGCTTTTAAAATATAATATCTTAAATATATAGACGTTGCTGAAGGCAATAGGGAGAAGCTGTGAAGAATAAGGAAGCCGAAGAATTGTGAAGAGGCAAACGCCGAGATGATGCGACGGTGCATGTGCACAACAGTAAGGTTACGTATGTATTGTCTCTGGTAGCGCCGGCAAACGAATTCCGGCCGGTACCCAAGAGGCCGGGATGACGTCAATCCGAGCCATTGGGCCTTTACCGCGGCGGGCCCATACATTAATTTTAAATGCAGTTGTCTATAATGAGACTTTTTGAAAGTCTTTCCGGCGGTTTTTTCCGGTCAAAATCCGGCAGCAATTTATTGGAATTCCAAGTTTGATAGCTAGTTTTTGCACAATCGAAGGGTCCCAGGGGTTTTTCAGGGTGCTGAATCCAAATATGCAGTTAAAACCCATTTTAACTGCTAAAAATCAAGATTTAACCTCATTTCTTCCGCCGGATTCCGTCACCGGAATCTCCAAAAAGTCGCATTATAGACAACTCCATTTTAAATTTCAGTGGAAACCAAACGGATGAGATGTGTAGCGTGATCAGGGATGTGATTTGTCTATCAAATAACAGTTAATTTTAATTTTATTTTTTATTTTTTTAATAAAATATGTATTTATGATTAAGGATTTGATTTGTCTATCAAATATAACTAATTTGTCGGTTAATATTCCGTGTTAAAATAATTAAAATACAAATAGTTAAATAAATGTTTCAAGTTTGAAATTTTTACTTATCATGATGTTTTTTATTTATAATTTTAATTTATATATGAGATGCATAGATACAATTTAATATGTACATATTCTAATTCTTAGATGTTTTTGTTATTGTTTTTTTTCGTTATAAGTTTTGCTATTATCCTATAAATACATTGTTATGGTAAAATGTGGTGTGTATTAAAATCTTTTTTATTAATTTTAGTTTTTACATTTTAAGTCACCAAAGATTTATATATTTATACATTGGGTGGAATTTAATATGGGTTTATTTTAATTATTAGATATTTTTGTTTTTTGATATTTTTTTCATTAATTTTATTATATAAATTATTTATGAAAATTTTATAGTATATTTTTTAATTAAATTGTTAAAAAATAAATGATATAAGTATAGTTATCTCAAATAAAATTAAAAAAAAATGGTCCTTTTCCCTTAAAAATATCAAAAAACAATTTTAATCATTCAAATTAATCAAAAATTTATTTTTTATAAACAAATAGAAAAAAAATTCATTTTGTATCAAAATATTTATTTATTTAATCAACAAAAATATTTAATTTATTTTTTGATAAATAATTGTTTAACAAATATGATTATATATTTTTTTTGGTATCAGTCATCTTTTACATTAAAAATATAAAACAAATAAAACAACGATCAATATTTTGATAATTACAAGTGTGAACTTTATTAAGGAATGTAAAAAAGAAAGACAATTATCAATTATTCATTAAATATGGTTAAATTATTTTTCATATCTATTGTTATTTTTATTAAAAATATTTAAAAAGATACTTAAGTTATTCAAATTTCATCCTTACTATTATCAAATTTCTTGAAAAAATGTTAAAAAGATAGCATAGTTACATAGTTACTAGTTATCCATCAAATATGGTTAAAAGATTCTCATATATATGGTCATTCTTTAGTAAAAATCTTAAACTAGATAATATAGTTATTCAAATTGTCAATTTTTTTTTATGATTATCAAATTATCATATTTTTATGATTATAATGATCTTAATTTTTTCTGATTATAAAGATGAAATGATTTTTATAGGAAAATTGTTAATCATAAAATATATAGTGTTTAATGTTATAAAAGAATGGAAATGTGATTTTAAATAAGATAATTGTTAATCATAAAATAATTAGTGCTTGTTCATGGAATAAATTGTCCATCAAATAAAATAAATTTCTTCTAATATCAATTATTAATTTTTTTTCAATTTAAAATGTTTAAAACAAATTAGACATTTTATCAAAATAATTTAGTCAATTTAAAACATACAAAGCCAGTTAATCAAATTTTGTTTTAAATGTGATGAAATTTTCTGATACTATGATCATTCTACATCACAATTATAAAACAGACAATTTTTTAACATTGTTAAAACATACCAAATTATTATCAATTTTTGTATTAAATATAATGAAAATTTTCTCATATCTATTATCATTTTACATTACAAATATAA
>APFE031646992.1:0-101878 GCA_000404065.3 Pinus taeda | reverse complement strand
TTGGCTATGATTGACAATGGTTGACCATGATTGATATTATAAACCTAAGGGAATAATAAACCCAAGGGATTGATATTATAAACCCAAATGAATAATAAACCTAAGGGATTAATGCTAAAACCTAAGGGATTATAAACCCAAGGGAATAATATTAAATCCAAGGGACTAATATTATAAACCCAACATTCGTAAACCCAAATATAAATATTACAAAGATTAAAATAAACATGATTTATTTTCACGATGAGACAATCCTTGCCGCAATGTGATATTCAACCATGGTTGACCATGATTGATATTATAAACCTAAGGGAATAATAAACCCAAAGGATTGATATTATAAACCCAAATGAATAATAAACCCAAAGGATTAATACTAAAACCCCAAGGGATTATGAACCCAAGGGAATAATATTAAACCCAAGGGACTAATATTATAAACCCAACATTCAGAAACCCAAATATAAATATTACAAAGACCAAAATAAACATGATTTATTTTCATGGTGAGACAATATTTTTCAAAATGCGACATTCAACCATGGGACTAATACAATAAACCCAAATATAAATATTACAAACACTAAAATAAACATGGTTTATTTTTATGGTTAGACAATCTTTGTCAAAATGTGACATTCAACCATGGGACTAATAATATAAACCCAACATTGGTAAACCCAAATATAAATACTACAAACACTAAAATAAACATGATTTATTTTGATGGTGAGAGAATCCTTGTTACAATTCGACATTCAACCATGGTTGACCATGGTTGGCTATGATTGACAATGGTTGACCATGATTGACATTATTAGCCCAAGGGAATAATAAACCCAAGGGATTGATATTATAAACCCAAGGGATTAATACTAAAATCCCAAGTGGTTATGAACCCAAGGGAATAATATTAAACCCAAGGGACTAATATTATAAAACCAACATTCGTAAACCCAAATATAAATATTAGAAAGACTAAAAAAAACATGATTTATTTTCATGGTGAGACAATCCTTGTCACAATGTGACATTCAACCATGGTTGACCATGGTTGGCTATGATTAACAATGGTTGACCATGATTGATATTATAAACCTAAGGGAATAATAAACCCAAGGGATTGATATTATAAACCCAAAGGAATAATAAAACTAAGAGATTAATACTAAAACCCCAAGGGATTATGAACCCAAGGGAATAATATTAAACCCATGGGAGTAATATTATAAACCCAACATTGGTAAACCCAAATATAAATAATAAAATCACTAAAATAAACATGGTTTATTTTGATGGTGAGACAATTCTTGTCACAATGCGACATTCAAACATGGTTGACCATGATTGATATTATAAACCTATGGGAATAATAAACCCAAGGGATTAATACTAAAACACCAAGGGAATATGAGCCAAGGGAATAATATTAAACCCAAGGGACTAATATTATAAACCCAACATTCATAAACCCAAATATAAATATTACAAACACTAAAATAAACATGATTTATTTTCATGGTGAGATATCCTTGTCACAATGTGACATTCAACAATGGTTGACCATCATTGACCATGATTGATATTATAATCCTAAGGGAGTAATAAACCCAAGGGATTGATATTATAAAGCCAAATGAATAATAAACCCAAGGGAATAATATTAAACCCAAGGGACTAATATTATAATCCCAACATTCGTAAACCCAACTATAAATATTACAAAGACTAAAATAAACATTATTTATTTTCATGGTGAGACAATCCTTCTCACAATGTGAAATTCAATAATAGTTGACCATGGTTGACTACGATTAATAATGGTTGACCATGATCAATATTATAAACCTAAGGGAATAATAAACACAAGGGATTATGAACCCAAGGGAATAATATTAAACCCAAGGGACTAATATTATAAACCCAATGTATATAAAGCCTAAGATAAATATTATAAACACTAAAATAAACATGATTAACCATCATTGATTTTCATATTGAGACAATCCTTATCACAATTCCATGTTCGACCATTGTCGACATCATAATAAACCATGTTTGACTCGGGAGTAATAAACCCAAGCGATTGATATTATGAACACAAAGGAACAATAAACCCAAGGGATTAATACTAAATCCCCAAGGGATTATGACCCTAAGGGAATACTATTAAACAAAAGGGACTAATACAATAAACCCAAGGGATTGATATTATAAATCCAAAGGAATAATAAACCCAAGGGATTAACATTAAAACCCCAAGGGATTATGAACCCAAGGGAATAATATTAAACCCAAGCGACTAATATTATAAACCCAATGTATATAAACCTTAAGACACATATTATAAACACTAAAATAAACATGACTCACCATCATTGTTTTTCATATTGAGACAATCATTATCACAATTCCATGTTGGGCCATGGTTGACCATAGTTGACATCATAATAAACCATCGTTGAACGAGGAATAATAAACCTAAGCAATTGATGTTGGACAATGGTTGATCATGTCCGAACATGGTTGTTTATTGTTGACCATTGTTGAAAAATATTAAACCCTAGGAATATGAACCCTTAGATCAATAAACTGAAAGGATTGATATTATAAATCCAAGGGAATAATAAATCTAAGGGATAAAAATCATAAACCCAACACATATAAACCCTAACATGACCATTATAAACCCTAAAATAAACATGGTTGACCATGGTTGGTTTCCATATTATATTAATCTATTAAGATATTGACATAATCATAAATAGTTGGATAGATATTTAACCCTTAATATTGGGGTTTTATAAAACCAAGAGATTATTAATATTACAAACCCAATGCATTAATATTATAAAAACAAATGATTAATAAATTCAAGGCATCAATATACCCAAGGAATCAATAAACCCAACGAGCTAATATTAAAAACCCAAACGATTAATAAACCCCAAGAATTAAGTCTTTAAGGTCAAGAGATTAATAAAACCAAGGGATTAAATGATAAACCAAAGGAATTATTAATATTAAAAATTTGAAGAATGAAGAAACCCAAGCATTTGATATTATAAACCTAAGGAATTAATAAACCCAAGGAAAAAATATTAGAAACCTAAGGGATAAAAAATTGCAAGGGATCAATATTAAAAACAAAAGGGATTAATAAAATATAAGAATTACTATTTTAAACCCAACGGATTGATCAACCCACATGACTATGAATATTATAAACCTAAGGAATCAATAAACCCAAGGGATTGTTAATACTATGAAAGCAACACATTAATAAATTGAAGGGATAAACATTGTAAACATAAGGGACTAATATTAAACCTTAGGACTATTATTTAAAACTTAATAGTGGGGATTAATAAACCAAAGGGAATAAATGATAAACCGAAGGTTAATATTAGAAACTTAAAGAAAAAATAAACCTAATCATTTAATATTATAAACCCAAGGAAATAGTAAACTGAACCTAAGCCCTAAATCCATGGCATCAATATTATAAACATAAATAATGCTATAACACACAACATTAATAAAAAGCATATAATGTTCTAATTGTTAACTATTATTAATTTCAAAGAATGTTAATAATGTATAAACAATTGTTTATTCACAAAGCTTTCATGTTTTGTTTAACTATTATTAATTTCTTTGTAACTGTTTTTGTAATGTTTTCATGTTTCTCTTTAACTATTACTAATTTTCTTTGTTATAATCATTTTATTATATTTTCTATTTATTATATGTTTTATTTTTTTATATGTTTTTGTTGTAACTGTTTTTTATATATCTAACAATAGGCCATTCTTCAATTGTATAACAATGGATATGAGGGAAAATAATGGCATACAATGGAACCTAGGGGCGTTCTTCCCAGAGGGAACGCCTTATATCATAGTTAACTTTTAAACTCTTATGTATTGTGATTTAGGATCATGGAAATGCTCATTATAATAGTTCATTTACATGATCAAACAATTATTGTAATAATACTTTGCTTTTAATTAAGTGGATTACAACCCATAAAAATAAATACTATGTTCATAAATTTAAAAGAAATCTAACTTAATGAAGCTAATTTTTTTTAAGAGATTTTTATAGCCAACATATTCTATTAACGCATGGAAATTTATGTTGCAAGAAGGATGCCAAGCCAAACAAATGGGCCTATAATGCAAGACTAGATGACAAGTGAAGTGCAAGATCCTAAGGTTGTTAACTTTACAATTAAAGCAGGCAGATATGTTTAGAGCGTTAAGAATTTGGAGGGAGGAACTAACAAGAAGGTTCAACCTATTGTCATTACCTAGAAATTGGATGAGGAAACTGAACTGGATGCCCTGCAAAGGTTCAACATGTGATTCAGAAGGCATGTCTTGATCATAAGCTGATCCAGGAAGAGTTAGGGAAGCACATAAATGAGATAGCACAAGTAATTCAAGAGTATGAAAGTGGTGGTTTGGTTGCTCATAAAATATTTGTAGAATTTCCTGAATGAGATAGGTGGAGCATAGATGGTGATGCTTGAGATATGTTTGTCAAAATGCATCAAATGGGATGAGGAGGGTAGTCCTTCATCTGTCCCTCACTTCCAGTGCCAAGAGGAATTCATGTGGATCTTTGTCCCATAGAAATAACTTGTAAAAAAATATATATTTGGTTTCACTCCCATGCCACTTCTCAATATTTGTAAAACCTCTTTCTTGAAGGACTCTTTGTATCATGATGTCAGCAGCTGATTCAATAGAAATGCTCACTGCCAAACTATAGGAATGTACATGTATTCCAGTTTCTCTTTCAAGGCTTATTTTTTAAGGCATGATACATAAGGAATATTTCCTTCTAAAGGAATATGGCGTCAATAATGAGGCTTTAATCTCCCTCATTGCGGGGCTTAAAGGGGGTACTAGTGGACGATACTAATACCATCTATTTTAAGGACGTCCTTAAACCCGACTCCAGCTCTCTGACTATCATTTAGGATCGGGGTTCATGGTTGAAAATTCTATGGACACTCCATGTCTTGAAGTGATAAATGTAGATACCAATTTTAAGGCTGCTGAATTCCTAGATAAGGAAATTAGATGCCATTTCAATAGATTTTGGCCCTTGCCATCTTCCCTCAGACTAGCTCTATTAGAACTAGACTCAAAATTTTGAGTTGATATTTTGTTCAAAGGGATTTTTTATGGTGGTCTTCAAATGTATCAAGGAAATGTAGAGACTCCTTGACCAAGGTCCATGTTTTTTGGGGCCCGCTGGTCTTTTAGTGAAGTGGTGGTTCCCATGCTTCAATCCTCTCACTATGTCAGTAATGTTGACTCCAATTTGGGTGTGCTTGCCCAACTTCCCCATTCACTTTACCCATTCGAAGCTCTTAGAATAGGTGGGTAACTTAATTGGGTGATTCATCAAAATAAATGGGGAACATGTATTAAAAGGAATTTTCACCTATGCCTTCATATGTGTTGAAGTTGATCTCCATAAAGGTTTGCTTGATAAAATAGAGATCTCATGGATGTGAAATGTGTTTTCTAACCCTTGGACTATGAAAAAACAAATTTTCGATATAGGATTTGTTAACAGAATGGTCACCCTCATAATGTATGCCCCTTTTCGAAAGGGGCTACCTCCTCATTGATGCTTATGAACTTGATCTATAGTTGGAGATATCTTAAGGAAGGACATGGATCTAAAGAATCACTTGGTCAAATAAGAGGAAACCCATAGAATCCATAAATAGTTTCAGTGAACCAATGCCCCAAAGGACCCTGTCACATTCTCCAATAGGGGTGAACCATCCAAGGAATGAGCAAGGAAGAGATTCAACCATTGTTGTGTTTGAAGCAAGTGGATAGAAAAGAACCCATGAATGAGATCTTTCTGACAATGACAAAGAAATGGCAAGCAAGGATGATTCCATGGAACTGGAATTATTTAATTGCAATGATGCCACTGATTCATCTGTAGCTGGGAAGATTATTACAATAGGTTAGATCGATGTTCAATGGAGAGAAGGTAAAAACAAAAGGGCCTTATCTTGAGATTTAATTCTATAATTTAAGTATTTGTAGTTGGTTATATAAGGATATCTCTATTGCAATAAACACTTTTCTATGGGATCTCTCAGGTCTAGGTAATGGGGTTTCTATGGGGATTTCTATGTAAGCTAAAGCTCTTGGGCATGTTGTAAAGCAATATTCACCCCAAGGAGAGTTGTATGAGAAGCCATGTACTCTTATTTTTGATGGAATATAATTGTTACAATTTATATTAAAAAATAAAAAATAAAAAACAAAAAACAAAAAACAAAACAAACTATTCCTTTTTAGAAATAACGTTCTCAAATGAAAAATAAAAAAAAATTAATAAATTATTGAAAATGGGAAAGGAAAAAATTACACACAAAAAACTAAAATACACATAGAAATGAACCAAAAAAAATAGGGAGCCCCTCCTCCTTTGAAACCTTGCTATTTAAATAAAATATGCACAGACTAAAGGATCAATCAAACACTAAAATATGAGTGAACATTTTCTTTATTAAAAGCAAAAGTATTTACGATTCAAAATATAAATTACACATTACACACACTAGTTTTCTCTCTTCTTTACATAACATATTTATATTTGGAATTACATAATTCATAATTTGGATAAACCATGATCCTCCTTGATCTCATTTTCCATCGATATGTTAACTACAAAAAAATATCTTTGGACTAAGTAATTCTTGTAGTATAGCATGTCTTCATCTACTTTTCTATTTTCTTCAAGGATTTTGTTAGGTTTTGGATATTCTTTGCTAATATTTTCTAGTGATTCCATGACATGATAGTGCATGAAATCATTATATTTGCACAAATTCTAAAATTCCACTTTATTTTCACGATTGACTACTATTTTTAATGCACTATATCTATATATTTGACTCTATTGCTTGAATATCTTCCCTTAACTTCCACATTTAATCATCTCTCCATCCAAAAGGTACCAGAGCAACACCTGGACATCTAGAACATCTTGCAGAGGCTATATTCTTCATGTGGCTTATGCTATTGTGAGAACCATCGATGGTTACATGATACTTAACTTCTTGTAACATGATATTGTTAATGATATAAAAGTGGATTTTTATGTTATCTAGGTTATCAAATGTCAATAAATTTTTAACAATATAAAGCTTTTTTACCTTAGTGTTTGTGAATATTCATGCACCGAATATTCATGAAAAAGGTAGAAAACATGGTTATTTTGGTAAACATAGTGAGCTTTTATGTAGGAAAAAAGATAAGTTAATAGTAAAAAATTGTGGAATATAACGTCCCAACATCTGCCCCATATTAAAGATGTTGTTTTCCTGATTCAACTACCTTCTGGTAAATCATCATGAAGATTATTCCAATTATAAGAGGCATGTCAAAATTATGTCCTTTCATAATATTCTAAACATCTCTCAACTTGTACTCATGTTGCAATTTCCTCAAACTCATCCTAATAGTACATAGGATTGTATATCTTTGAAGTACTCTAAAATGGTAAAAAGTGGAATTAAATCCATATCCACTTCATTCTATTTATTTTTTATAAAACTGAGTAAATATGTGCCATTTACAAAGGCATCATGAACATGGAATAACTTTTAGGATCCCTCTTGCTTCGCCATATTCTCAATTTCCCACCCTTCTACCAAAATAGGAATTTATTGTTCCTATAAAAATAGAAACTCCATCTTTAATAATATCATTCTCACCTTTCAAGGATGATTTTGAAATTAGACCACCTAAATTTCATCACTATCTTCTTCTTTCACTCCCTCATTCCTCTTTGTGTGTTAATTGGCTCTATTTATTTTATTGTCATGCTCCTTGCGATTCTTTTATTTATCCTTGGGGCTTCTATAGAAGATAAAATTTGTCATTTCTTCTTCTTATTTAAACCTTTTTAATCTATTTATGAACTCGAATCCCCTACTTCACATGAAACATGTACTTTATTACAATTTTCTTATGTTCTTCTAACAAGTGCTTGTTGAAACCCTTTTTACACTAACAAATGTTCCCATGTCAAATTGTTTTTATCTAACTCAACCATTTTGATTAGCTTAATTAATCCAAAGTGATATAAACTCATTTCTACAATCCTTGGTTGCTTTTTAATATATTCAAACATTTTTTACAAAGAATTTTACAAAAGTAGAAAGGAATATTGACTAATTGTTTATTATTTAAGTGTAGAAGGAAATGACTGTTATATAGGTAAATATAGATGAAGCTACCTTCACATGTTATGCACTTTTTAATGAATAAAGAAATGCATTTCCATGGGTAAACCAACCATATTCATTGTACTTATTCACACTCCTTTTTCCCAATTAGGATTTGGTGTAAGCTTATGCATAAATTCCTTCTAGATCCCTAGTTCCACACTTCTATTCTTAAACTATTTTTCACCAGTTTGGGAAAGATTTGTGACAACCATAATTGAAGTGTAACACTAGAATCAGTAACCTTGCTATGTTTGCACAGTCCCCACCATAACTATTTATGAAAACCAAAATCACCTTTTTATAGTGTTACTAAAAGTTTTTGAGAACACTTAGCTACCTTTCCTGTTGGAAAATAACTTATGCATTCTAGATATGCCTCTAGTTGTTCAACACATTCTACCTCATATTGAATAAATCCACTTTTATCCATCATATTTGTGGTCTACAATAGGATATAGAATATCAGTCCTACCAAATTTCACATTTAAACTAGTAACTTAGGGTTTCTTAACCACAAAGCTATGGGTTTCAGAGTGCATATGTGGATTGAGCTTATATGAGATGACAAACAATTTGAGGAATATAAATGGCTAGTTAAATAATGATGGAATTGTCTTTTATTCATTACAAATCAAATTATAACATCAAATTACATGCAATGTGATGATTAGTTGTCAGCAGATCATTTCTCACGGTGAGTAGACAATGTGAATTACAATAACTATTAGTGATGATGGATATTAGATTCATATTATGAGAATATATTGTAATTGACATGTAGGGTGAAGGTAGCAAGACTCAATTTATATAAGCAGATACCTTAATAAAAATTAAGGTTTCAGTGTGATTTATTAATTATTTGATAAAATAAGATGAAACCAAATCAATTACCTTATTTACTAGTTTACGTAATATCTTGATTTCCTGTCCCTAACATTCTTTCTTGAAGAGAGAAAAAAATAAATGTCACTTGAAACTTCAAATTTTGGAATTATGAAATGTAGTTGACTTTTAAATTTGTTGCAACATAATTTTTAGTCAATGTAAATAATTGACTCTATGGAGGTTTATTTTTGTATGATGCAACCTTTTTTATTGAATTTACTCTTGAATTATGCATGCTTATGAATTTACTCCTGAATTATGCATGCTTATGAAATGGAACAAATTACAACTTCTCACGGTTCTAGTAACCATTGCATAATTTCAATAGCTACAATAGAGTTTTAGTATCTAAAATCTATAGTTGAAGTTTTGATAGAAATAGATTATTTTATTTTGACCATTACCTACCAAAATTCTAGTTTTCAAAAAAGGTTTGTATCCAACTATGCCTAGAAATATTTTCACAATTGGACTCCTTTTTTTCTAAATAAAGAAAGGAAAGCCATTTTGAGTAGGAATTAGGTGGGATAAACCTCTTACTTACCAGCTCCATTTCAGACTAGTTTATCAATCATTGGAAAAAATCTTCTTAATACATAGGCTTCTGATATAACCTCAATTTATGACCAATAGCCATGAATGAGACTCATTGATCATCAATAGTCTTTAGTCTTACAAATCAATTATATAAAATAATATGTATTTCATATTAAACCAATCAATTAGCAGTAAATTTTACTTTAAAATCATAATTTGGACTTTGAATAAAAAATTAAGGCCTGATCACCTTGTTTGAACTATTTATTCTTAATTAAATTGTCATGAAATTTTTCTCTTTGTTTCTAAATGAGAATATTATCTTGAAATGCATCTTATTTGTTTTAATTAAGCTCTTTATTTTCAATTCTTACAACTTTTAATATGAACTTCAAGAGGTAGAACTACATATTTACCATATACTAGCTCATAAGGTGTGAATTTAGTATAATTTTTCCATCTTGTATAATATGTCTAGAGTGCTTATTGATGCCCATGTTCCCAATCTATATGATGAAATTGTACTCTTTTGGTCAAGATAGCTTCCAAAAATTTCTTAATAGATTCCGCTTTCCAAATCTCTTGTGGATGACATGGACAATATTTCCTATGTATGATTGTTGGAGCCTAGAAAAAATTTGTATTAATTATTGTTAAGTGTATGACCACACAGGTGGATTAAGGAGAGCAAAAGGTATGGATGGAACATATAATAGGGATAGCGTAGGATGTGAGGCACAGTGTAGATGGACACCATGCAAGAAGGAGGTAGTGGTGCTTGAGGACAGAAGGAGTGTGCAGAGAAATATCAACAATTAAGATTTTGCACTAGGATGAACCCGACGAAAGGTATCATGGAAAAAAGGAGGTTAAGGATATTTTGTAGTAGAAGGAGGAATGAAGGAGTGGAGAAAATTGGGAGGATATTTTGAAGGGCCATTTTTATGCATGGGCCATCTCAGAGATGGGATCAAGAAATATCCCAATGGTTTGCATGAAAGTTGGAGCAATTAGGTAGAAGGTCGAGAAGATTAAAAAAGGCTTCCAGGTAATGATAAAAAGGGATGTTGAAGACAAACTGTGAGTTTGAAACTGGGCATTGGATGGGTGGGTGAATGAGAAAATGGAACTGTGGTTTGCTTCTAGTTATTTGATGTGTGTGTCTATATGTTAGGAGTCAAAAGCATATGCTAAAGTCTGTAGCTACTAGAAAACCTTGTTTTAATAGTTATCCTTATATTTCTATCTTAGTTCTACACTATGAGCTTTGTTCATTGTTTGTTCATGTTTGTGTATGGTTTGTATCTGGAAGGCTGGTGAGCTTGTTGATCTTATGAGTGTAACTCTACACATGGCGCCTCTTTCTTTTCTGCTAATATACAATGATGGATGTTAGGCTAAATGCTATTTTCTGTGTTGAATCCTAAATGGATAATGATAAATATGTCATATGGGATTTTTTTATCTCAACCATTATTATAGTATTAAATTTTTGTAAATGTGTGTAATGGTTTATATTTTATAAGGTGGTAAACGTTGTTAGAGAGCATTTTTGTTTGAAAAGGAACATACCTTGGTGTTTCTTGACATAACCATTCATAGTTAGACATGTAACTCACCATGTACTCTTGCACATTTTCGCAACTGAATCGTGTGTTGTCTAGTGAGAGGCGGGGCTTAACACTACACAATGTGTGATACTGACCCAATGGTTCAGTGCTTGAAAAATGGGAGTCTTATGTCATAAGTCATATGAAAATCATGTCAAACTACAGAAACCTAGTTCCGATAGCCACCCATTAGCATCTTGGGTGATACTTCACTCACTTCATGGGTTATGCCGAAAGGGCTGATGCTGAGTGGGTTTTTGTTGGTCATTGTGTAACAAATCCTGGGTTTGTCAAAATCTCGTGTTCCAAAAAATGGTTTCATTGCTAGGACTAGGATGGTTGTGTGATATGATTATCTTATAAGAATGTGGAAGCCCTGGAATCCCACCCATAAGGATATTACCAGGTGGCTTAAATGGAAAGAGCACAAGTTTGCAATTAAGGAAATTAGAGATAAGAAGCAGAGCATGGACAAATGGTTGAAAAACTACATGTATACTAATTTTCAAGAAATTTTTATTGCTGAGTTCGCAAAAATCTTAACCGAGTGGATCTAACGTTTAAAACTTCAAGTAGTAAGAAATAAAACTTCCCGTGCTCTTGATTTTTGGTTTGAAAGTGTGTTACAAAGGTACATTGTGTAGAGATCTTAGTGAAGTATCAATTGTCCTACATTGCAACGAAGCGAACATTTCTGAAGGGACCAAGAGGCAAATTCATAAGATCAATACTATTATTGGTAAAGATGTTCTTATATGACTATCATGCTACATTTTTTATATATTGAATTTACTCTTGAATTATGCATGCTTATGAAGTTACTCTTGAATATGCATGCTTATGAAATGGAAAAAATTATAACTTCTCATAGTTCTAGTAACCATTTCATAATTTCAATAACTACAATAGAGTTTTAGTAACTAAAATCTATAGTTGAAGTTTTGAGAGAAATATATTATTTTGTTTTGAACATTACCTACTAAAATTCTAATATTCAAAAAAGGTCTGTATCCAACTATGCCTAGAAATATTTTCACAATTGGACTCCTTTTTTCTAAATAAAGAAAGGAAATTCATATTGAGGGGGAATTAGGCGGGATAAGCCTCTTACTTACAACCTCCATTTCAGACTACCATTGGAAAAAATATTCTTAATACATAGGCTTCCGATATAACCTCAATTGATGGCCAATAGCCATGAATGAGACTCATTCCTCATCAATAGTCTTCAGTCTTCCAAAACAATTATAAAAAACAGTATGTATTTCATATTAAACCAATCAATTAGGCCGATGGGTCAAGTGCAATTGCACTTGACAAAACTTGCACATGACCCAAAGGTCACATGACCTAAATTGCACATGACCCTTCAGCCCATCGACCTTTGGACTTTGACTAAAAAATTAAGGCCCAATCACCTTGTTTGAAATATTTCTTTGTAATTAACTTGTCATGACATTTTTATCTTTGTTGTTAAATGAGAATATTATCTTGAAATGCATCCTATTTTTTTAATTACGATCTTTCTTTTCAATTATTAAAGCTTTTAATTTGAACTTCAAGAGGTAGAACTACATACTTACCATATACTAGCTCATAAGGTGTGAATCTAGTAGCATTTTTCCATATTCTATAATATGTCTAGAGTGCTTCTTGAAGCCCATCTTCCCAATATATATGATGAATTTGTACTATTTTTGTCAAGATAACTTCCAAAAATTTCTTAATAGATTCCACTTACCAAATCTCTTTTGGATGATATGGAAAATATTTCCTATGTATAATTGTTGGAGCCTAGAAAAAATTTGTTTTAATTTTTGCTAAGTGTGTGACCGCACATGTGGATTAAGGAGCACAAAAGGTACGGATGGTGCATATCATAGGGTTGGCATAGGATATAAGGCACGATGCATATGGAAGACATGCAAGAAGGATGTAGTGGTGCTTGAAGACAAAAGGAGCGTGTAGGGAAATATTGACAATTAGATTTTGCACTAGGACGGAGTCGACAAAGGGTATCATGGCAAAAAGCAGGTTAAGGATATTTTGTAGTAGAAGGAGGAATGGCAGAGTCAAGAAACTTGGGAGGATATTTTGAAGGGTTATTGTTATGCATGGGCCAACTTAGAGATGGGATTGAGAAATATCCCAACAGTTTGCACAAAAACTGGAGCAATCAGGTAGAAGGTTGAGAAGATTCAAAAGACTTCCAGGTAATCATAAAAAGGGATGTTGAAGACATATCGCGAGCTAGACACTAGGTGTTGGAAGATCATATGGAGGAGAAAATGGAACCGTGGAATTTTCTTCTGGTTATTTGATGTCTGTGTCTATATGTTATCAGTCATAAGCATATGCTAAAGTTTGTAGCTACTAAACAACCTTATTTTAATAGTTATGCTTATGTTTCTACCTTAGTTCTGCACTATGAGCTTTGTTTATTGTTTGTTCATGTCTGTGTATGGTTTGTATCTGGAAGGCTAGTGAGTTTGTTGATCTCATGGTTGTAACTCAACACGTGACGCCCCTTTATTTTCTGATAATATACATTGATGGATGTTAGGGTTGACTCCTATTTTCTTTGTTGAATCCTAAATGGATAATGATGAATATGTCATATGGGATTTTTGTATCTGCCAATTTATTACAATGTTAAATTCTTGTAAATGTGTGTAATGGTTTATATTTCTATAAGGTGATAAATATTGTTAGAAAATGTTTTTATTTGCAAAGGAACATATGTTGGTGCTTCTTGACATAACCATTAATAGTTAGACATGTAACTCACCATGTACTCCCATGCATTTTCATATTTGACCTGTGTGTTGTCTAGTGAGAGGTGGGGTTTAACATTCTACACAATGTGTAGTATTGAGTTAATGGTGAAGTGCTTGACAAGTGGGAGTCTTATGTCATAAGTCATGGAAATCAGGTCATACTGCAGAAAGCTAGTTTTGATAGTCACCCATTAACATATTGGATGAGACTTCACTCACTTCATGGGTTATGTTGAAAGGGCTGATGCTAAGTGGGTTTTTATTGGCCATTGTGTAACAAATCACGGGTCTGTCGAAATCTCGCATGCCAACAAATTGTTTCGTTGATAGGACGAGGATGGTTGTGTGACATAATTGTCATAGAGGAATGTGGAAGCCATGGAATCCCACCCATAGGGAGATTACAAGGTGGCTTAAATGGAAAGATCACAAGTTTGAAATTAAGGAAATCAAAGATAAGAAGTAGGCCAGGGAGAAATGGTTGCAAAAGTACATGTGTACTGATTTTCAAGAAGTTTTGTTTGTGGAGTTCCATAAAATCCTAACCGAGTGGACCCAATGTTTAAAAATTCAAGTAGTAAGCAATGAAACTTCCTATGCTCTTGATTATTTGGTTTGAAAGCATGTTACAAAGGTGCATTGTTTAGATTTTAGTGAAGAAACAATGTCCTACACTACAATGGGGAAAATTTTCTGAAGGGAGCAATAGGAAAATTCATAAGATGAATACTATTATTGATAAATATGTTATTATATGACCATGGAGTTTTTCCTCTAGAATCTGATAACATGAGTAACTAGGTCACACGTGCAAAAGTAGAAGTGGGGGAGAACTAGGAGATGGTATGAGGAAAAGGAAAGGAGAAGAGGTAGAATAACTACGATGGAATATGATAGTGGGCCTGGAACTATGCATAGGAAGGAGAAGAGATAGGATGGAGAAAGAAATTTTTTAGGATGGCACTTTTAGGAGTGGAAGGAGCTTTCGATAGGGTGATACAAGAGGAGGATGGTCAACTTCAATGTATACTGAGAGAAGAACTCCAGAGGGAGGGGCTAGGAGATACCACCAAAGGAAAACGAGTAGTGCTAGTGACCAAATCTACGAAGGGACATAGATCGATATGCCATAAACAAATGAAGGAGAAGGAGAATAGTTGAGTCCTTGCAATAAAAAATCTTTGGAACCAAAGCATTAGAATCAAACCATGCCTAGTGGTGAGCGCACAACCCCATACATTTCTATGAATAAGGAGGTAAGTACTCAGTGCACTGATACAACTAGTATAGAGGGTCATTTTAGTAAAGGAGGAGAAAATACTAGTAGTAGAGGGATTGGTCAGATTGTAGGAGGATTGACATAAGGTGCTCGAGCTCAAAGTGTGTCAGTTAGACACAAATTTTTTGGGTAGTTCAACAAGTATAGGTGGAAGTACTTCATCAAGAAGTATTGCGAAAAATACAATGACAACCATAGACTCGCGGGTGCCCATTGGTGAGCCTCATGATTGCTTCATTTTGACACTCTCCCTTACCTATTTTTCCTTTCCTTGACCATCATCATCAACTCAATAGGCATCAAACTACAAGGTTTTTGATAGGGTAAGGTATTTAATTGTCTTATCTTTCATATTTAATAATGTTCCTTATTACTAAGTTAATATTTGTATTAGCTACCAAATTCACACGATTCTGCAAATAATTTATGTTTCTATAGCTAATTCCATGGTTTACCAGGATCGAAGGTGCCAGCTAAGAGAAGAAATATATGGGCAGGTGGAGATTGATCCCTTTAACAATTTCCTCCTATTCATCTGAATCAGATCATCAAAGGATTGTTTGATTATGTGGTCAAAGGGAAAAATCAACTTGTTACTAAACATGAGAGTGAGAATCAGAAATTCTTACAGTTCACGATTTGCTTTGCCAAATAGAAAATCGTGAGCAATGATATCATGATATTTTTTAGAAGCTTTATTTAGAACTCTCTTAGCTAAGGTAGGCGTAAAAGCCTCGAACAATTATTGGCATGGGCTTTTATAAATACCGTGTAACAAACTTGAACATGAGGTTAATTTTTATGTATGCAATAGTAATGTTTTAAAACTCTATTTTTACTCTGTTAATCAAGAAAGTATTTTGAAGTTTTGATGCATAGCTCACTGTTTAGTTGAAATTCTATGATTGCCTTTTTGTGGAGGACCCCTGTAAACAGTGAAGGTTTTGCATTTTTCATAACTTTTCCTTATCGTTTATTGTAGTTATTCATAAGTTTTAGAATCGTTTTGTAGTCTTGATTTCAATCAGACAACGATAACAATATTTCATTAATCATTCCTTTTTTTAAGTTGATTTATAATGATGCTAATGATAGTGTAATTTATTTTCATAGATTTCCTTATGATTTCAGAGTGTTTCATTTCAGAGCTTGATAGATTTCTGTATAGTTTCATTTTACAGTATTTCATTTCAAAGTATGTGTGATTTATTTATGGTTTTCATTTCAAGGCATAATTGATTGATAATAAGTAAATGTGTGGTTTTCATTTTGAATAGAAGTTAATTTCATTTTGGTTTCTATGCAAAGGATTACTAGAATGTTAGATGAACAATTCTTTAGAGATTAAATTTGTGTTGCAATAGATCAGTTAAGTTTTCTTAATAAGATAGTGTGATTTTTCTTTAGCTTTCATTTTGCAAGTGTGAAAAACATTTTTTATTTCATTAGAAAGGAGTAGGAATATTTAACGTGTTAAAACCATTTTATTTGAAGAGTAAGATAGGAATAAATTACATCCTTGGAAATAAATTTCAATAACTCAATCATGCACATTAATAATATGATTTAATGAAAAGGACTTCTAGCATATATAGTGCACTTTCACTTCACAAGCTTACCAACTCTGGTCGATAATTCATGTAATAATTTAAGACAATTAAATTAACAAACATTTTGGCGTCGTTTCCAGGGAAGTGTAAATAAAAGTATTAGTATTTTTCGTTTAGATAAATTAAAAAAAAACAACAAAAAAAACATGATATGCAAAGGGAAAGAGACTCTATGGGTATATTTTTAGGTAGAAGTAAGAGTTTAATTCCAACAACATCACTCATGCCACCACGACCTCGTAGTGCCATACCATCCACACAAACTCTAATTCCATCCGTAGCAAGAAAACACAAACTCCCTGGGGTATTAAGATTCGAAATCCAACCGAGAGATTCACCAACTTCATCAACATAAGCCATAATAGAAGAATAAGATCCCATATCCCCAACAACAAGAGTAATTTTCCTATCTTCAACTAGAGAACAACTTCTAGCTCACGAGCTGGAAGTTCTTATTGAAGAAGAGGAAGAAGAAACCTATTTCAACAAACCATTGATAGAAGAATCAGAGGAACTAGAGGAAGCTGAAAACCCAATCTTGGAACCATAACCCTATATTAGTTCTGAAGAATCTACGATGGCTGGAAAAGGGGGAGGAAAGGTACATAATTTGAATGGTGAACAACCTAGGATTGGAGGAGGAAGAGGAGGAAATAGGGGAGGTGGAAGAGGTGGAGGAAGAGGAAGAGGGAGAGGATATGATATAAATCCATAACCCTTAGGATTTCCTATCCTTGATGAAGATACAATTGTGACAATGAAAAATATATTACCCTCTATCCTTCAAAACTTTCATGGAATAAGGAGTGAAGATCCTGAAACATTTCTCTTTGAATTTGAAGTCTTGTGGAGATCATATGATTATTTGCATGATGCTCAAAAGTTGAAATTATTCCCTGCAACCTTTAAAGATGCAATGTTAAAATGGTTTATGAGTTTAGGTATAAACTCCATAAGAACATAGGAAAAAATGAAAACTACATTCATAGAGAAATATAAGGACTAATGTATGCCGCATAATATTAAGGATGAAGTCTTTAAAATGGTACAGAAAGGAGATGAAAATCTTGAAGAGTTCGTTGAAAAATTTTCTTATAATGTTAAGAGTGAAAAAATGAATAATGTAGATGAGGAAACTTTGAAAGCTCTCTTATTGAAATCCATTAGAGATGAGTGGATTAATATTCTCAGTATAATGGGTAAGGGAGACATTTATCAGTTTTCACTTGGAGAAATTTGTGAGTTATGCATACACATTGCAAGAGGCAAAGCAAGAACCGTGAAAAATCCAAGAGATCCTCTTTTAAGAAGGATTAATAAATCTGCAACTGGGACAATAAGTAGAGCAGAATTAGGTAATTTTCTTGATAATTTTAAAATAGATATTTTAGGGAGTCTTAGTGAACAAATGGACACCCTTAAAATACAAAACAAGCAAAAAGATGAAAATGTTTCATTCTCCATTTTTTTCCCTAAATGCAGAAAGAAACACGCCTTAAGAGAATGTCCTCTTGATTTAGAGAGTGTAGAAACTTGTTTTATATGTGCAGAAAATCATGATACAAAAGAATGTCCCTCAATGCCAAGTCTTAAATTTGTCTATCAAGAAGGAGTACCAAATCAGGTAGACTGTCTTTTTTTTATTGCTAAAATACCTTGGCAGAATCCACAACTAGATACAACGCAAGGTTTTAACACTCAACCATTTACACAATCATCACAATGTGATTGGACTACCCCAATGCCTTGGAAATATTGGCCACAACCTTCGTCACAAGGATGGACAAATCCTTATGGAAAATACCTTCAATACCCTTAATATCCTCAATTTCTACAATTCCAACACTCATATCCTACTTTTCCTCCACAATATGATCCTCAGCTTGTTCAACAAACTCAACCCCACAATTTGTATCCATAACTTTCATTACAATTTCCTCAAATACCAAACCAATTGTCTGCCCAACCACTTCCAAATCCAGATAATAAAAATTCACAACATGTTTACAATATGGAAGGACAAAATTTCAAAACTTACATGATAACTCCACTAGATCTAAACAATGTTCAACTTAGATCTGGTAGAATGTTATAGAAAAAGTTCCCATCAGTTGTTATTCAAGAAAGTGAAAAAGAGAAGATCTTTGAAGAAGAGAAGTCTCTTAATGAAAAATAAAAAACTCAAAAACAAGTTACTCCAACACATTCAAATAATTCAACTCCTGTAATGGAACAACCTTCAATATCTATTTTGAAACCACCTTTTCCTAAGAGTAAAAATTGATGAAGGGGTAGAAAAATAGATTTTATTGCCTGATTATGACATGTTAGATGAACTGAGGAATGTTTTCATAAAAATTCCTTTGATACAAGCCATTAAGGAAATTCCAATTTTTGCAAAGACAATTGGGGAATTAAGCATAAAAAGACTAGGAAGAAAAAGAAAAGAAGTCAAAAGAATCAAACTAGTTGGAAAAATTGTAGATATCATGATGGGTAAGACAACAATTTAGAAATAGTCCCATTGTGAAAAAACACATCAATGGTATAGAGATCCCAAATGCATTGATTAATCTAGGAGCAATTATAGACATCATGAGTAAACAAACTATGAATCAATTAAAACTTTCTAATCTTAATTATACACCTACACTATTACAATTGGTAGATAGATCTATAATCAAACCTGATGGTGTATTAGAAGATATATATGTATCCTTATATTCTTGGGAATACCTTGTGATTTTATGATTTTAACACCCGAGAATAACTTAAGAGGACATCCATTGATTCTAGGAAGACCATGGCTAGATACAGTGGATGCTTTTATAAGTTATAGATTTGGTGATATGTTTATTTATGATGCAAGGTCAATAAAGAAATTCACACTGTATGCACCTACAAAGAAAACAATAGAAGTGGAAAATGAAGAATGGATAGATGATGATATTGATATAGACTAATCTTTGCTACACAAATAGATGAGGAAGATCAAATTTTGAATTTAATGGGAAAAAATTAATCTTCATCATATTGTGAATCTAGTCAGAGTTTTCAAGATTAGTGCAATATTGAATATTTATCATCTCGTCAACTATCCTTGCACTCTATGGAAAAATTTTGCAATTCTACAATTGAAATTTTCCAAGGAAAAACTTTGAATATCAATAATAATTTGGAAGAATTTCAAAAGAAAGAATCAATAAAGATCTTACAATAACATGAAGGGAATTGATCCTATTACTTGTATAGATCATATCTACATTGAAGAAAATGCCAAACCAATTCAACAACCTCAAAGAAGAATGAATCCAAATCTAAGGGAAATTGTTAAGGATGAACTAAAAATATTGTTGAATGTTAATTTTATCTAACCAATATCAGACATTCAGTGGGTTTCACCTTTAGTAATTGTTACTAAAAGGAATGGAAATGGAGAGTATGTATTGACTATAAGGAATTGAATAAAGCCACTTTAAAACATCACTTTCCACTTCCTTGCATAGATCAGGTTTTAGATACATTGGCGGGAAAGAAATATTTTACATTCTTAGATGGTTTTAGTGGGTATAATCAAATCCAAGTAGCCCCAGAAGACCAAGATTAAACTACCTTTACCTACCCATGGTGAACTTATGCCTACCAAGTACTTCCTTTTGGATTATGTAATGCACCCGCAACATTCCAAAGAGTAGTATTAGTCATCTTTTTTGATCTAATTCATGATTGTGTGGAAGTGTATATGGACGCGTTTACAGTTTATTGAAATTATTTTGAAGAGACTCTTAAAAATGTGGAAAAGATTATCATTAGATATAAAGAGGCAAATCTCTCATTAAGCCATGAAAAATGTTTTATGATGTTTGCTGGGGGAATTGTTTTATGACACCATATTTTAGGAAATGGAATTAGAGTGGACACATCTAAAGTAGAAGTTATTTCTAAATTATCAATTCCAACATGTCAATGAGATGTTAGAATTTTTCTTGGTTTCACTGGTTATTATAGAAGATTCATAGAAAACTTTACAAAAAATGCATCTCCACTTTTCAAAATACTCACAAAAAACTGTGAATTCAATTGGAATTCTGATTGCCAAAAGGCCTTTCAAACATTAAGAGAGAAAATCTTTGAAGCACCCATTCTTAGAGGACCAAACTGGAAACTACCTTTTAAAATTTCAACTGATGCTTCAAACACAAATTTAGCAACTATACTAGGGAAAACATATTTAAATCCTTATACTATATATTACACCAGTAAAATTGGACTTGTGCAGAGGTAAATTATACTATAACAAAATATGTTTTTAGTTGTTGTCCATGCCATCAATAAATTTAGACATTACATTATTGGCTACGAAACTTTTGTACATACAAATCATTATGCAATTAGGTACTTAATGAGTAAACCTGTCACTAATGGCAGAATTATAAGATGGTTGGTGTTGTTGCAAGATTTTAACACCACTATTTTGGATCGACTTGGGAAACAAAATGCAGTTATTGACTTTTTGTCTAGAATTCAAAATGATAATAATGATGTACCTATAGAAGACAATTTCCTTGATGAATATCTTTTTGTTGTATCTACTAAATCACCTTGGTTTGCAAGTAATGCTAATTATTTGGCTATAGGGAAGTTACCATCATATTTATCTCCTCGAGAAAAAAATAGGCTAATTAAAATTATTGCATCTTATTCATGGATAAATGAAGAATTGTATAAAACAGGGCCAAATTTGATCATTTGAAGGTGTGTTAGAGAAGATGAAGTACCAGAGATATTGAAAGCTTGTCATGATAAGCCATGTGGAGGATACTTTGATGACAAAATAACTTCCTAAAAATTCCTTCTCTTAGGATACTATTTTCCTTCCTTTGTTAAGGATGTGAAGGATTATATCAAGAGATGTGATAGTTTTCAAAGGATTGGGAAACCTGTTCCCTCTCATGAAATGCCTCTACAGCCTCAAGTACTTATTGAACCTTTTGAAAAATGGGCTCAGGATTTTGTTGGTCCAATCAATCCACCATCAAGACAAAAAAGGTACATCCTTGTTTTCATTGATTATGTTACAAAATGGGTGGAAGCTTAAGCACTTCCTATTGCTACTTAGATTAATTTATTTTTAAGGATACCTTTACTCATTTTGGTGTCCCAAGGGAAATTGCAACAAATCAAGGTACTCAATTCACATCCAAGATGGTACAAAAGATAATGGAGAAGTACAAAATCAAACACCAAAAGTCCACTCCATACCATCCACAAGAAAATGGACAAGTGGAGTCCACCAATAAAGCAATACTCTCTATGAACTTGTTTATGGGAAGAAAGTCATTTTTTCTATTGAGTTTCAAGTAAAAACTTACAAGACAATAATTAAATTGGATCATGTTTTAGAGGCACAAAAACAAAGAATCAAGTAGCTAAATAAACTTGATGAGATAAGACAAGAAGAAATCCAAAGAACCAATCTAGTTCAACAACAAAGATCTAGATGACATGACAAATATATCAAAGAAAGAAAGTTCCATCCAAGAGATTGGGCATTACTTTTTTATTCAAAGTTCAAAGATTTCCAAGTGAAATTTCAAACTCATTGGCTTGGGCCATATGAGATTGAAACAATCTTTGATAATTGTGTAGTTAGGAATCAGGATCAGAACTATTGATGAAGAAAGGGCCACCTTTCCTGTGAATGGTCATAGATTAAGAATCTATCATAAGCCATTGAAAAATGAGGAGTTTTTCAAATATTTTCAAGACAACATTGATTTCGAGTTGGTTAAGAAGGATTTTCCTTCTCTTCCAACTACACTCATAAGCTATTTTATTTTCTAAAAAATTAGGGTGAAAACAAAGTAATTTTGGCATCCTAAACTTTCTTTCCCATTCCCATTTTATTTTTATCCCTCTCTTTCTTTTTAGAATAAAATAGCTACAAAATTTCTAAGAATTTGTAGCTTTGATAGAATTATGCAGCTCATGTTTGACAGGGACTACTAATTGGAGAAATTGAAGAAATGATCAAATCCATCCTTAGAAGCACCTAAAGGAAATACAAAAAAAGAGAGCAATCAAATGTTAGAATCATCAATTCAAAAGGTATGCAAATATTTAATTTAATAATAAGGGTCAAAACATTCATGTATGAAATATATGGACAATATACTGTCGGTTCAAAAACCATCATTTCCGAAAGTGACATGAAAATATCTTGTCATATCAAATAAAAAGTCGTAAATTACCCATTCATCCCTCATCATTACACAACACTCATCTCAAATTCCAAATTCATTGTTGAAACCACCCAAATCACATACATTCATACCCTAACAGTCACTTCACTTGTTTTTCCCCTCACTCTCATTTATACTCCCAATGAAGCCATTATCCTGAAATCCTAAATCATACCCTATCAAGTAGCAAATTCTGAGGTAAAAATTCACAACCATGGGTGTCATAGTAAGAACATAACCAAATGGAAGAAAATTCATGGAAGGATATCCATAGGTGAAGGAAATGCTGCAGAAAGCACAGTGGCTAGCGTTTTTGGAAGTTTGATGGTTTTAACAAGGAAGTAACCAAATTGTTTGCCAAAGCTTTTGATGGTGTAGAGACTGATATTGGAGACATCAAGTTTGCAGTGACACAATATCTTATTTCTGAAGCTACCACACTGTCAAGAGTCAGAGAGAAATGGTTTAAGAACAAGGACATTGAAGGAGAATAATGTAAGACCTTTTTTAAAAACCCAGGTATGGATATCACTATTTTTAAGAAAGGAATTCCCAGTACAACACTTAAAAGTAAATGGAGAAATTTGTTACTAGTAATTCAAAAATTTGTCACCTGTGAGGGAAGATTTGGTTGTATATTCTTTTACCACATTCGTTTGATGATGCATTTTCTCAAAGAAAATGACATCAATCTTCCTTATTTTTTGTTAAATAGCTTAAGGAAAATGTCTGGGAATGTTTAGAAAATGATCCAATTCATAGAAAACACCATGTATCACCACACCCTTATAAAAATACTCATTTAATTTCATCTTGAAAGACTAGGAGTTAATTGGGATATCTTCCTAGATCAAAATCATTTTAAGGATGAGGATCAAGAGTCACATAGCAACAACAAAGAAAAAACGAGGAAGGAAGAGAATATATTAGAATTCTAGTCAAAACTTACCTCAACAAAAACTACAAGAACAGTCAAAAGATGAGACTCCTATTGTGTAAATTTTAGGAAGCCTTAAAAGGAAAGTTGTTAGGAGAAAGAAAGCCAGTAAAAAGAAAGAAAGTGCATCCAAGAAAATAGAGGAAGCTAAAACAAAGAAGAAAAGAGTTAAATCTAAAACCCCTCTTCCATCAAATCTAAGAAGAAGCGTCAGGCTTAGTAAAAAACCATCTCAACAATCGACATATGTTGTTAGTTTGGAGGAAGAAGAGAAAATGGAAGTTCCATCACCTACTTTCATCTCACCTGTTCATTGCCTAGGTTGAAGAACGCTAGAAATAGATCTAGTACAACAAGAAATCTATGACTACATTGAGCCTCTGGAGAGGAGAGCTACAGAAAAAGCATCTTGTTCTACAGTCGATGAAAAATAAATCCATCCTAACAATCCACAAGAACCTCCACTTGTGAAAACTTTGAAACAAGAAGTTTTTGAGTTGGAGACACTAAATAGACATCTGAAGAAAGAACATGAGACATTAAAGATGCAGAATGAGATACAAAGGACTAAGAATGATTACATTCTTCTACATATGGGCTTATGGAATGAAAAGAACAAGAAATTAAAGAAAAATATTGAATCTCTGAAAAAAGGGCATGAGTCTAAAATGCAAGATTTTGATGAAGAAGCCTAGAATGATAGTTGCAAGAAAGAAGATAAAAAGGACAAAATTGGATGTTCTGGCCCAAGTTTTTGAGGGAGATCAATGATAGAGAAACACTTCCAATTTTGAATTTTTGCATGAGGACATGCAATGGCCTCTGTGTGGGGAAATGTTGAGCCTCATGATTGCTTCATTGCAGTGTATTTAATTGTCTTATCTTTCATATTTAATAATGTTCCTTATTATTGAGTTAATATTTGTATTAGCTACCGAATTCGCATGATTCTGCAGCTAATTTATGTTTTTGTAACCGATTCCATGGTTTACCAGATCGGAGGTTCCAACTAAGAGAAGAAAGTTATGGACAGGTGGAGATTGATCCCTTTAACGATTTCCTCCTATTCATTTGAATCAGATCATCAAAGGATTGTTCGATTGCATGGTCAAAGGGAAAATTCAACTTCTTGTTGAATAGGCGAGTGAGAATCCGAAATTCCTACGCTTCACGATTTGCTTTGCCAAATACCAAATCATGAGCAACGATATCGTGATATTTTTTAGAAGCTTGATTTAGAACTCTATTAGCTAAGGTAGGCATAAAAGCATCAAACAGTTATTGACACGAGATTTTATAAATATCGTGCAACAAACATGAACAAAAGGTTAACTTTTATGTATGCGATAGTAATGTTTTAAAAATCTATTTTTACTCTGTTAATGAAGAAAGTCATTTGAAGTTTTGATGTGTAGCTAACTGTTCGGTTGAAGTTCTATGACCACTGGTTTGTGGAGGGCCCCTGCAAACAGTGAAGGTTTTGTGATTTTCATAAATTTTCTTTATCATTTATTGCAATTATTCATATGTTTTAGAATTGTTTTGCAGTCTTGATTTAAATTAGATAGCGATAGAAATATTTCATTAATTGTTCCTCTTTTTTTATAAGTTGATTTATAATGATGCTAATGATAGTGTAATTGCTTTTCATAGATTTCCTTATGATTTCATAGTGTTCCATTTCAAAGCTTGGTAGATTTCCTTATAGTTTCATTTTACAATATTTGATTTCAAAGTATGTGTGATTTCTTTATGGTTTTCATTTCAAAGCACGAGTGATTTATAATAAGTAAATGCGTGGTTTTCATTTTGAATAGAAGTTAATTTCATTTTGGTTTCTATGCAAAGGATTGCTAGAATGTTAGATGAACAATTCTTCTTTTAGAGATTAAATTTTTGTTGCAATAGTGGGTTAAATTTTCTTAATAAGATAGTGTGAGTTTTCTTTAAGTTTGATTTTCTAAGTGTGAAGAGCATTTTTTATTTCATTAGAAAGGAGTAGGAAAATTTAATGTGTTCAATCCATTTTCTTTGAAGAGTAAGATAGGAATAAATTACATGCTTAGAAATAAATTTCAATAAATCAATCATGCACATTAATAATATGATTTAATAAAAATGACTTCTATTATATATAGTGCACTTGCACTTCACAAGCTTACCAACTCTAGTAAAAAATTCATGTTACAATTTAAGAAAATTAAATTGACAAACACCCATGTTTCATGGTGTTGGGATCAAGGACCCAGAACAACATTTGCTAATGTGTGAGGTCGTCTAGATATCTAAATAGGTCCAAGGTAAGGCCACAAACATTGCGCATCTAGAAGCGACATTCAGAGATCACACATTAACGTGGTACATGAAGTTGAAAAGCATGACTCCAACTAGCTAGAACAAGACTCTAGTAGAGATCATTAGTGTAATTTTGAGGTCTAAAATGGACCTCCTAAAAAAAATGTACAACCAAAATAAACTTTATAAGAACCAATAGGATTGAAGATGATGATGTCAACCGTGGGTGATGATTCCCCATTTTTAGATTAAAAAAGTAAAAAGATTAAAAAATAATAAAATAATAAAACTACTTTTTCAACTCATATTTTCAACTTATCTCCCTAAGGTTTTACTCAAATTTCAAGTGGAAGTACTCACTGGATGTAAAATTTAATTCCTCATCCAAGGCGTATCAATATTGCAACTTTCAATGGACCCTGCTACACAAAAATGAGAAATACATGAAAAAACGTGATTGCGATCATGTTTTTGATGTATTTATAATTGTTCGTGTAGCAGGGTCCATCACAAGTATGCAACATGGGTGATCCTTGGATGAGGAATCAAATTCTACATCTAATGAGTGTTTTTGCTTGAAATTTGAGTAAACCCATAGGGAGATAAGTTAAAAGTACGAGTTGAAAAAATAGTTTTTTCTTTTTTCCCTCTAAAATTTGATGATGTAATCTAATATTATTTTATTATTTCCACTATTATTTCATAATTTTCTTAGGAGGAATGTATTAGCGAGTTAAAGAAGATGAAACCAAAGACTATATGTATTACAAAATTGAAGGAAAGCAGGTAGGGTCCAAGTCAGTTGATATGGGACTTTGACCAGTGGTTCAAAGATTTTAAGGACAGGGTGATGTTGAAGACCCCGAATGCACAATCTAAGGAATGGTTCATTATGGGGTTGTTGTCACACATACAGATCCCATTGATGCATCAAGGCATAGGCACGCAGTTAGAGGCTCTAAACTTGCACTAAAACTAGAGGTTTCACCAGCAGGAGGTGGAGAGAACAATGGCATGGTGCAGGTGTAGTCATAGATGACAACGTTAACATTAAAACTTCATAATTTGATGAAAGGTAAGAAAAAGTGGGAGGAAGTATGGTGCACCATCTGTTGGATGGAGGGTCACCATTGAAATGAATGAAAGGTGTTTATGGAGTTCATGGCGACTAGTGTAGCGAATTCACTTGCACTGGTTAGAGGAATGAGGTGCATGATTTGTCGAGTATGGGGCCATATATGAGAGAGTTTCCCGATGATGCAGAAATATGAGGCTATGACCCCCACTCTATTTTTATACTTTTGCAAATCTGTAGGGCATGATATCCATCATTACCATGCAATATATTTGATGCATAAGTACATTTTTTATTCTTTATGGGTGCATGGACCTGCAGGGATAGATGTCGCAATGACTGGATTCAACCAAGATGGGTATAAATAGGGTGGAAAATACAATGAGAAAGGATGAGTGTGAGGCATGGCAGATAGAGGAACTAAAGGACCGAATAAGGGAAGAGGAGGATTTGGCCAAGGACAAAGCACCATAATTTGCTACAATTGTGGTGAACAAGGGCACTTGGAACGAGGCTGTACCAACCCCCGTTGCACTTGTATCTATTGAAATTATTAGATAATCCGACTGAGAACTACCCCAGCTAATCGCCAAGTGTGAGGAAAAGAAAGGATCCAATGTGCAATTGATAGCTCTAGAATCTTGCAAGACCCAACATTGATTTGGTGTGATAACATGGGGAGGAGTCAAGATATGAGTGGATGTTGCAAAGCCCTAGACCACCCAGTAAAAATGGGTGAGGAGAGCACTTGATCTCCCTCTAAAATTAAACCTTGTTCAAGAGGAGATGATGTATAAGGAGGTTCGATGAGAAATGGTTGCGACAGAATAGGATAGGCTAAAGGTTATGCATGAAGTGGCCATGCCAGAGGTATATGATGACACTACAAGTGGGGATAAGAGGGAAACAATAGATCCACTTCAAAGTCTATTACGAAGTTTTCTAGAATTGGTAAAGGACCCCCAGGGTCGAGAAAAGTTTAGGAAGATGGTGGAGCAGTTTGCCAGTAGACTTGAGGTATCTACTACGCCAACTTTTCCATGGGCCATGAATCATGTAGCTTGTAAGAAGAGGACTAGTAAATAATTTCGATTTAGTGCACAAATCAGGGAGTAAGAGATGGATAACATAATCTTGGAATTGGGGTCATATGTAAACATTCTACAAAAAATCACATGGGAGATGATGGGGAATCCAAAACTGACATGGTTTCTTATTCAGCTCAGGTTGAAAAACTAACATTGAATCTTTCCTATTGGACGACTATCAGGAGTACCAGTGGATATTGATGGGGTATCAAGTACTACTGGCTTTGAGGAAACTGATATCATGGATGATACCAATCCCTATCCTTATTTATTAGGGATCAACTAGGATTTTGATAACCAGGTAATTATTAATTTAAATAAAAGGAAAATGCTTTTTAAACGAAAAGATATTCGATTTATAACACCATTAGATCCATACGAAGGAGATTGGTAAGTCAATCCAGTCAAGGGTTAGCTTAATCAGGAGGAGTTGGAAAATATCTATAATGTCACTTCTTGATGGAAAGAATATGTAAAAATGACTATTGATGGAGTATTGAGTTGGTGTAAAATCGAATCTTGTGACTCAGATTTGGACAAGGCCTTGAAGAATTGGTAGAACCGGCTACTTGAAGTCAGTATGCGGAGGTGCGCACATGTTATAAGCTTGGTGCACTGGATAGGAACCAAGGTTTGTAATCAACATTTGTTCGATGGGATATACAAAGTAGATATTTGTGTACAATAGTATAATTTCATAGAATTCCTACGTTGTACATTGTGATGCCTGCGACTACAGTGAGGTGGTGGGTTACGCATAAGGGATAATTCATGGAATGGAGACAATGTAAGAAATTGATGAAGATTATATTTGGGACTAGTTATAGTGTCCTTGGAGATAAATATTTAGAAATGGAGTGCCCTAAGACACACTTGAAGCAATGTTTTGTAGCATGGAGAAAATGACAAGTGTTGTAGCAAGAGTGGGTACACTAATTCATACACACATTGGACACCATTCCATCCTATTTCTATATTGATTTGGAAGTGCGTAAAGGAAGACATGATTGGTATGAAATGGCGCAAAATTTTAGGACCACAATTAGTTTTGAAGTGGAAGAGCCAATGTTGGATGAAGTTTCGTTGGGACGGGGTCCCCTAGGTCAGATTTTGCTAAAGTTTTGTTGAAGATATTATAAAGTCTCCACATTTTGAGGAGAAGATCACAAGTAGCACAGGTAAATAGGAGTCAAAGGGGCTTTATGAAGGTCAAAGCCCATTAGTTTGTTAAAGTCAAGTTCACAAACCATGGTATAGTAATGAAGGAAGAATATAAAAGGAAGTCATAGAAGAGTCATAGAAAATATATAGTAGGAAGTGCATGATTTGAGTTTGATTTTATCTATTCTGTACTAGGGTGAAGGGGAAGGCTCTGACAACTATGTGTGTGGAGGCCTTGGTAAGTCTGCAGCTGAGTGCATGGGCCCCTGTAGCTGTGTGTGCAGGGTCGGAAGGAGTTGTATTTGAGAATCTGAAGCATAATAAAGACATATTTTGAAGTGAAATCTATGTATTTGTGTGTTTTTATTTATTTACGAAATTAATGTATTTATGAAATATTGAATGCATTTAACCATGCAAAGTATTTAATAGATTTGCTTATTTGTAAGATGTTATGCATGTTTAGCGCAATCAATGAAGGACAAAATTTGTTAATTGTTATTTACTATAAATTATGGGTTTCAAAGGTTAGGGTTCGTGAAGGTCTAGATAAGCCCTAGATCTATAGAAAATACATCACATAACCCTTTGGATGTAGAAACCTAGTTCTAGGATCCCCCAATACTGCCTCAGGTGAGATTGCAGCCTATGCTATGCAGGTTGTTGCTGAAAGGGCTAGTAGTGTAGGGTTTTGTTGCTTAGCGCATCTAACTCTAAACCTGGGTCTAAGCCCCCTCAAGCCAGCAAATGGTTCCATTTCCGAGACTGAGATCTATTTGAGGGGCATGTGATATGGGGTTTGTGGAGACCAACAAAGAAGGAAATTGAGAAGTGGATAGATCGGAAGCTGCATGAGTTTGCAACTCAAGAAAACAGGAATCAACGTCTGTCAAAAGAAGAGTGGTTGCAGACATATTTGTTTACTGATGAACACAGAGTTTTCTTTTGCTATTTGCCATGTGAATTATATGAATTGTTGGCTAAATTGGTGGATTGTCAACCTATCTGGATGTTGGATAACCCTATTCTGTGGACTCCAGAGTTAGTGAAGTGCCTAGAAGGATAAACATACAAGGTTGCGGAGGCTGTCGATTACTGGATCGATAGTATTTTGGGTGGATTTATCATTGAGTTCACGGTTCGTACGTCTGCCATTTATAGCGACGCTGAATGTTGGTTTTTCAAAGGATTAAGAGGTAAGTATCTAAATTCTCTGAAAACCTAGATTAAAATGCTATTGTGCGAGAAACATGTTATGCCACTAAATTGATGTTTAGAGGAGGCTCAATGGGGGCTACGCGAAGTGGGAGACAGTTCAGAAAAAACCTAGATACAATTGATGAGTACACTCCTCTGTTGGGAGCATCTGATAATGAAGAAGAAAGTAATAGTTCAAAGACGCCCAAAGGTGTGCCATAGTCGATAGATCATGGCACTATAGGAATTCCACATCCATCCACTCCAATTCCGCCAGCACCTCCACCTCACACACCTACACCTCCACCTCCACCTTCGCTTCTGCTATTTAGTATGGCAAACACTATGAAGATGCCTATATTTAGGGTTCTGGGGACAGAAGACCCTAATGAATTATGGTTTGTAGTAGATGCAGTGTGGAGGTCACAGCAGATAACAGATGACGATTTGAAGAAATCACAACTAGTCACAACAATGCAAATAGGGCATTGTCTTGGTACATTAAGTACAATATGACTAATCCAACTATGTCATTAAAAGACACAAAGGATGTGCTGAATAATGAATTCAGAAAACCAAAGTCCCAAGCCCAGTACATTACTGAGGTCAAAGAAATTAAGTAGAAGGTGAATGAATCTACATGGGATATTGATCAATGGTTGAAATGTATGCTACAATAGGCTAATTTGCAGATTTTAGACGAGCAATATAAGGATAGGTATATTTCTACATTATTGTCTCATTTGAGATTACCATTGACACAGTAAGATTACATTGCTGGATAAAGTGCTAGAAATTGCTCTAAAGGTGGAGGCTTCACCTATTCAGGATACGAATCTGGGAGTGTAGCAAATTCAGACACAGCTGGCTAGCCTGCATATGGAGTTGCAGGATCTAGAAAAGGAAAAGAGGTAAAAAATGAGACTATTCTAAAGTGTGGTGCTTAAAGTGCAAAGGAAATGGTCATGACAAGGATCGTTTCCTGATATATCAGAACTATAATTCGGGGAGGTCTTATACCCCTGAATTTAGAAACTTCCACCGGATCAAGAATGATGTAGTGCCCTAGAGCGCTATCTGCCAAATAACTTGAAAACACTCAACTGACAATTTCCATTTGTTGTAGAAGTTCGTATAGACACCCCAACAACTATTTTGCAATTTTTGTAAGTTCGTAGGCCATGATGAGTGTAATTGTCGAAGTTATGTGTTAATGATAGACAAAACTCTGACATATAGAGTATAGGTTGAGACACATCCACAAAAGGATCAAGGCACACCTGGAGCACATAGAGGATTCCAAGGTCGAGGAAGAGGATGAGGGGGAGGAGCTAGAAGAGGTCGCGGATAGTTTATTTGTTACAATTGTGGGGAACCAGGACATTATGTGTGAGATTGTCAGAGCCCGACACACCCCTCTTGTCAGTATTCCTAATAGTTTGACCACATAATAGAAGATTGTCCTATACTCATCACAAAAATGCAAGAAAAGAAGAACTAGTAGCCCACTCAAAACATCCAGATGATGAGGTCAGAACCATGTGAGGATGCCCAAGCATTAATATAGTTACGTGAAGTGGCGTAGCTATTGAGAAAGATAAAGTCTTAGGAAAAGAACTAGAAGAGAATCCATGGGTGCGTATGGTTGCTCACAAAGATACTAAATTTGATTTGCATAAGGAAAAAGAAACATTTATGGAGGTAAAGAAGAGCTTTGTGGATGTATGAGCTTCCACATCAAAGAACCAGAATGCATGAAAAGAGAAGCATGAAGAAGTCATTGTTGCGTAGGAGACAGATCCTTTAGTCTTGAAATCCTTCTTGCAAACTTGCATCCAGCTCTTAAGGGACCCAAAAGCAGTGGAGGGACTACAAGAATTAATAGACAACTGTGCTGGCAAGGGTAAGTCGCTACCTGAACAATGCATTTTGCATAAAGTAGAAAAATATAAGAAAATGATTGATCGAGAGATGAGATTGACAACACAAATCAGAGAATTTGAAATGGACTAGGTGATCATATATTTGGGATCTAACACGAATGTTTTTGCTAAATATACTTGGGAAAGAATTGAAAGTCGCCACTGCAGTGGTCCCCAATTCAGCTACAAATGGCGAACCAACAAGAGATTATTCCTATGGGATGCCTGCATGGAGTAACTGCATACATTGAAGGGGCGTGCGTTATAGCTGATTTTTGAGGTAATCAAAATAGTGGATGACAGTAATCCCTACCCGACGTTGTTTGGAATAGATTGGGTGTTTGATATGAATGCAATCATCAACCTGAAGAAGCGCAGTGTGACGTTTGAAAAGAAGTAATTGAGAGTCATTGTTCCATTGGATCTAGTCGAAGGTATGTCGTATACTAAACCAATCCTAGATTACTATGAGGAGGATGATATCAAACAGATATATAAGCTTACTGCGTGGAACGAGGATTGGATCAAACCTATGGTGGATGGGAGAATAGCTTGGGAAAAGGATAGCTCCTACAACTTAGTTTCAGATGAGGATCTCGCTCATTGGAAGAATAGATTGCATGAAGTATCAAAGTTGTGATGCAACAGAGTTCTTAAATCACTCCGATGTATATCCACTGAGGTACGTCATTTACCATATTATGATGTCTTAGAAGATGTAAATTTGTTTCTTGATAAATTTGAAATGGATGTACTGGAGGAGCATTGGTTCCAGGCAATTGACATCACGCTGAGAGCTATGCATGCTAGATGGTAGGGTACACATAAGGACAATTTTATAGACTGGAAGGCATATCGACGGATGATGAAGTTGCGATTTGGATATGCAAATACTTGCATTACTGAAAAATATATAGGGAAGGATGTTCCACGTGAGCATTTAGCTCATTGGATGAAAGCATGGGGAGAAGAACCACAACCTAAATGGGCACATATATTTTGCCACACCTTGGAAACTATTTTAGTGAATTGGTACTTAGAAACGGAGCTGCGATATGGAACCATGGAGTGGGACATTCTGAAGGAAAGCTTTTTGTTAAGATTTGGTTTGAGAAATAATTTGAATGTATTGATGAAGCATAACAGTAAATCAAGGTTGGGATATTCTGAACACCTATGGAGCCTATTGCATGGGTATACCCTAACTGGAGCATGCAGCTTTGCCATGCTCTGGAATGCTACAATGTTACCATAGAAGAAGGTGAGGAAGATCCTAGGAATATCAGTATCCTTGAGTCATAAGGATAGCGCGAAGTCGTTGGGCTTGAGGTAGAGGTGCCTGAAATTTCAAAACCATTGAAGACTAAGTAGGTGAACATTGGGTTGGAAGCATAGCCGAAGTTCGTGAATATAGGCGATTACTAGGATGAGGAAACAATTGACAATTTCGCAAAGTTATTACATGAATATAAAGACTTCTTTCCAACAAAGTTCTCTGATCTAAAGGGGATAGTAGGTGAGATGGGTGTTATGAAGATCAATCTGAAGCCAGATGTGAAGCCGATAAAGTGACGCCCATATCGATTGAATCCTAAATACAAAGAATAGGTGCGTGAAGAGTTGGATAAGATGCTCACAGCAGGGATTATTGAGCATATAAAAGAATCAAACTGGGTTAGTTCTATGGTAGTTCAAGAGAAGAAGACAAATAGAGAAATTAGGATCTGCATAGATCTAAGGAATTTGAATGATGCTTGTGTACATGATCCATTCCCTACACCATTCACAGATGAAGTATTGGAGAATGTTGGTGGTTAAGAAGCATACTCTTTTACAGATCGATTCTCAGGATATCACTAGATCAAGATCGTGCCAGAAGATGGAAGTAAGATTACCTTTGCCACTGAATGGGGCTCTTTTCAGTACACAATTATTCCATTTGGTCTTAAGAATGACCCTATGATCTTTTCTAGGGTGGTAGTCCCAACCTTTAAGGAATTTATTCATAAGTTTTTGGAGGTCTACTTTGATGATTGGATAATATTCAGGTTAGTTAAAAAGCATGTTTCAAGTCTTCACCTAATGTTGGATACTCATAGCAAGTATCAAATCTCCCTAAATCTGAAGAAGTGTATAATTTTGTACCATATGGGATACTTTGGTCCACATTGTCTGTAAGCCAAGGTTGATGGTGGACCCTGCTAAAATTGCGGTAATTATAAATTTGGAGCCCCCAAGGAATGTAAAAAAGCTACTTGCAACATTGGGCCATACAAGATACTATAGAAAGTTCATTAAGGCATACGCGCAGATCATTGTGCCCATGGAGAAATTACTGAAGAAAGATGTGACATTTTGTTGGGATGATGATTGCCAGAAAAGCTCAAATGTTTTGAAGGAAAAAATGGTTACATCACCTATTCTAGTGTTCCCCAATTGAAAGAAATAATTTCATGTCCATGTGGATGCGTCCTTCATATCATTAGGATAAGTTTTAACCCAACTAGGCGCAAGAGATATCGACCATCCGATTGCATTCGCGAGAAGAAAATTGTCTAAGGTGGAGAAGAATTATTCCACCATGGAACATGAAGGGTTGACAATGGTATATACGCTCCAAATTTTCAGGCATTATTTGTTGGGTGCGCAATTAAAGATATATACAGACCATTTTTTGGGCATTGAATCCCCCCAAGGCATGTTTTGGGGCTTAAAGCCCAAGTTTTGACGAAGTCCATTGTAAAGGCTCTGTGCTTTCTGGGCGTGAAGCGTGAAGTCATAATAGAGTCACAGGGTTGTCCACCCTTATTTTTGTAATGTAATGTTGGCTTGATAGACCTACCCATGGTCTGCGGACCATGGGATTCTATAAATAGATTGAGACTCTAAGTGTAGAAGATAGCAGATCAGTGAATAGAATAGAAGCATGATGAGTCTAAGAGATTGATTCGAAGTGTAAAGTGTGTCTTTGGGTCGTAGAGTAGGAGAGGCTCTGCAACTGAGTGCATAGAGGCCTAGTAGTCTGTAGTTGAGTGCGTGAACCCCTGCAACTGAGTGAACAGGGCAGGTCGAGTCTGTAACAATTGGCAACATCAATAAAGAGAAGTTTTATCATATTTTTGTGTATCATTTCCTATTTAATGTATTATTGGGTATAAATTGAAAGTGTATTGTTTATTTTCTATGCGAACTCATATGAATGTGCTATATAAATAAATATAATGTAGGGCATCCGTATACGCGAAGATAACTAACTGGTGTAGGAAGATAAGCAAGATCTCAGGTATGACTTAGGGAAATAGCGCAGAGCACTGTTCTAGCAGCATGAAAGCCCCACAGCCCCTGGGCAGGGCTGTGCGAAGGCAAGCATATCAGGGTAGGGAAGGGCATGAAGTAACTTGCGTGAAGGGACTAACAGTTGGAATAATCCAACCTCTCAGACATCTCGAGGGTGCAGAAACTTAGTTCCAACACCCCCCCCCATACTACTTCAGGTGAGACCTCAGTTCACGCTTCGCGAACTATTGCCGAAAGGGCCAGTAGTATAGGGATTTGTTTGGCTAATTAAGTCCGAACCTGGGTCAGGCCCCAACAAGCCAACAAATGGTTCCGTTGTCAGGACCTGGATCTACATAGAGATGTTTGATGTCGTATCATTGAAATCCAACAAAGAAAGGAATTGAAGGTCCGTTGGATAGGAAGATTCACGAGTTAGTGGTGCAGGAGAACAGGAATCCGTGACTATCAAAAGAAGAGTGGTTAGACTACTACTTATACATAGAGACCCATGAAATTTTCTTTGCATCTTTCCCTACTGAGCTATACAAGTGGATTGCGAAGCTAGCAAATAACCAAGGAAGGTGTATGTTCAACAGACCTCTTCTGTGGACTCCAGAATTAGTGCACAGATTGGAAGCATTGGAGGATTAGATCGTGCAAACTGTTGATGACTGGCTCGATTTAATTATAGGAGGATCCATCACCGAGTTCGTGGTAGATACTTCGGTCAGCTATAGCGAGGTAGAACGACGCTTCTTCAAAGGACTGCGAGGTAAGTACGTTAAATCTTTGAGCACTTGGATTAAAATGCTACTGTGTGAAAACCAGGTTATGTGAATAAATTGATGTTTGGGGCTACATGAAGTGGGAGAATCTACATAAATGAAGGTAGTGTAGAACTAGAAACTAGCTCCTTAATTCCACCTCTGCGAGGGGATGAGGAAGAGCTAGCAAAGGTCTCACCATGAAGTGCGATCAATTTTATAAGGAAAAGGATTCCATGCATACCACCCCCAACCACACCATCTTCATCCCCATCTTTGCCCATACCACCTCTATCACCACCGTGAATCGACATGGTAATCGCGATAAAGTTTCCATTGTTCAAGGGAGCAGGGAATGAAGATCCAGACTAGTTTTGGTTCGTGATAAAAGTTGTATGGGAAGTGCAGGGAGTTATGAATGACAATATAAATAAGGTGACGTTGGTTAGTGCTCTACAAGATCACACACTGACCTGGTACATTAAGCATTCCAATGACAATCTAAATGGAGGGATCGTAGATATTCAAACTACTTTAAACTTAGAATTTAGCAGGCCAAAGTCAGAGGCACAGTTGATCATTGGGTTCAAGGAAATCACAATGCTACTAGGTGAGACCCCTTCGGAGTTAGAATAGAGACTAAAGTGCACAACTTGCAAAGCTAGCATGACGTTGACAGATGGACAACACCACGAATGGTTTGTAGCATCGTTAACGCCAATCTAAGGAACACATTGTCACAACAGAGGTTAACAACTCAGGTCAAGGTCTTGGAGGTCGCGATGAGATTGCAGGAGACCCCGATACAAGATCCCAACATAGGAGTTCAGCAGATTCACATGTAGTTGAAAACCTTGTGCCTTAAGCAAGATAGGATAGCTCGCCCAAAAGTGCACGACGAGGTATGGTGAATAAAGTGCAAGGGTCAGGGACACAACAAGGAATATTGCCTGGTGTTCATAAATTACCTCAGAGGAGGAGGACCAATGATATTGAGACCGGAGGCACAAGCAGGACCGAGTGCGATGCCTGCATTATGGTGCACGATTGGTCAGATAGGAGGAAAGCATGCTACAGATAATTTCCATTTATTGCAAAATGACACGCAGAATTCACAATAGTTGTTCTATACTTTATGTAGATCAGTGGGACATGATGAGTGCACCTGTAGAAGTTATGAGCTAATGATGGATCGAACTCCTACCTACAAAGTTCAGGCTTAAATGTGACCCGTTGACCAGAATGCAGGGATGCCGCAAACCAGATTTTAGGGGCACAGACAAGGCTAGGGTTGAGGAGGACCTAGAAGAGGTTGTGAGCAGATGATATGTTATAATTGCAGAGGGCAAGGACATTATGCTAGCGATTGTACAAATCCAACGCGGCCATCATGCTTGTATTGTACATTGTTTGATCATGAGACGAAGGATTGTCCCACACTAATATCATGGCTATGCGATAAAGGAGCACTCCAACCTCCCCCAACTTAGAACCTGCAAATGATGAGGTCTGAGCTGCGTGAGGAAGACCCTAATGTGAATATTGTGCTCCGAAGTGGAATTATGATAGGGGATGACAAAGGCAAGCAACTTGAAGAAATTACTTGGGTTTGCAATGCTCCAACAAAGGAACCAAAGTTTGATTTGGAGCACGCTAAGGAAATGTTCATGGAAGCCAAGAAGAGCTTCGTTGATGCCTCCACTTCAGGAAGTAAAGACAAACCGGAGTCAGAAATGGACCCATTGATGCTCACAACGTTCCTGGAAACATGCATGAAGCTGCTGCATGATAGCAAGGTTATAAAGGGGCTGCAGGAACTCATAAATATATGTGTTGGGGACACACTAGCAGAATCGTGCATCGTCCGGAAGCTCGGAAAGCACACGGCACAAATAGGAAGGGAAATGAGATTGACCACGCAGATTGGGGAATATGAGATGGACCAACTGATTCAGGACCTAGGATTAGATGCCAATGTTTTGCCGAAGCAAACATGGGAGGGCATGGGAAAGCCTATGCTGCAATGGTCTCATATCCAATTGCGAACGGTGAACTAGCAAAAGATCTTGCCTATGGGGAGATTGCAGGGAATCATAGTGGATATCGAAGGAGCAAGCGCGCTAGTAGAATCCGAAGTAATAGAGATTGTTGATGACAACAATCCCTACCTTGTGTTGCTAGGAATGGATTGGGACACTTACATGAATGGGGTGATAAATCTGAAGAAGCGTAAGATGATTTTTCAGAAAAAGTCTCTGCGGGTAGTTGTACCTTTGGACCATGTAGAAGGATCATGCTACATAGAGCTAGTGCATGACTACGAAAGAGACGATGACTTGGACTGCATCTACAAGATAACCGCGCGAGAGAAAGACTATGTAAACCCAACCACAGATGGAAGAATATCATGGGAGCGTGAAAGCTCCTACACCTAGGATTCTAACGAGGAGATAGAACAATGGTAGAACTGGTTACACGAGGTAACCACGCTGAACTGTAACATGATGATGAGATCATTCCACTGCATATCAACGGAGGTAAGGGATCTGCCTATGTATGATGGGTTAAGTGAGGTAACCACGCTGAACTATAACATGATGACGAGATCGTTGCACTGCGTATCAATGGAGGTAAGGGATTTGCCTATGTATGATGGGTTAAGTGAGGTGGATGACTTCCTGAACAGATTTGAAAGAGAAATGCTGGAACAACAATGTTTCAAAGCTTTGAATTGGGTACTACGCGCTACGCTCACAAGGTGGTGGGGTACGCACCAAAGAAGCTTTGCAGACCGACGCGAATGTAGGAGGATGATGCACATGCAGTTTGGGAAGCCTCAAATGACACTAAAAGACAAGTATGACAGAAGGGATGATCCACGCGTACACCTTGCAAAATGGACAAAGGTTTATGGGGAAGAGCCACAACCTGAGTGGGTGCACTTGTTCTATCATACCTTGGATATTATACCCATGAACTGTTATATAAAGATGGAGCTCCACCATGGAACGAGTGAATGGGATATCTTGTGCGAAGGATTCCTATTAACCTTCACGTTTGAGGATCGTTGGTGGGATACTATTGATGATGCGCTACAAGTAGTAAAAGAAGCTATCTTTAAAATACCCCAGGAGCCAACAGAAGTGATTCAGCCTGAATGGGCGACCCAGCTGAGCTGTGCACTCGTGTGTTACAACGTGAATACAAAATAAGATGACGAAGATTCGCGGAAATTTAACAATCTAGAAACTGAGGGCTATGGCGAGGTTCAAGGGTTGTTGATTGAAAACCCTGAAATAATTGCGTCGGTAAAGACAAAGCAGGTGAACATTGGTATGGAGACCGAACCTAAGTATGCAACGCTCTGTGACTACTAGGATGACACGATGGTGGATAAGGTCACTAAGTTACTCCGTGAGTACCAGGACTTATTCCCGACCAAGATCATGGATTTAAAAGGAATTGTTGGCGATTTAGGGATGATGAATATCATCTGAAAACCTGACACAAAGCTGGTTAAGCAGAGGCCTTATCGCTTGAATCCGAAGTACAAGGAAAAGGTCTGCATAGAACTAGACAAAATGCTCGCAGCTGGAATCATTGAGCCAGTGGAATCTGACTGGGTAAGCCCTATGGTGGTAGAGGAAAAGAAGCAGAAGGGCAAGATAAGAATATGCATGGACCTCAGTTAATTGAATGATGCTTGTGTGCATGACCCATTCCCAACTCCATTCATAGATGAAGTATTGGAAAATGTTAGCGAGCAAGAAGAATACTCTTTTACTGATGGGTTCTCAGGGTACCACCAGATTAAAATGCACTAGAAGATAGGAGCAAGACCACCTTCGTGACTGAGTGGGGTTGCTTTCAATACACTGTTATGTCGTTTGTGTTGAATAATGTGTTGTCCATATTTTCACACATAGTTGTTGCAACATTCAAAGAATATATCCACAAATTCTTCAAGGTCTATCAAGATGATTGGAATGTATTTGGATTGGTTAAGCACCATGTAGTGAGCTTACGCTTGATGCTAGATACTTATTGACGACACCAAATCGCGCTGAACCTCAAGAAGTGTACGTTTCTCGTTCCCTTTGGAAATTTATTGGGACATGTGGTATGCAAATAGGGATTGATGGTAGACCCCGTGAAGATTGCAGTAATTCTGAATTTGGAAGCACCGCGAAGTGTCAAATAGTTGCGTGCTACCCTGGGACATATGGGGTACTAGAGGAAGTTCATTAAAAGCTATCCTCAGATCACCGTGGCAATGGAGAAAATGTTGAAAAAGGATGTCACATTTTGTTGGAATGATGATTGCATGAAGAGCCTGGATGTACTAAAAGAGAAATTGGCTTCTACATCAATCTTTGTCTTCCCAAAATGAGATGTGGAGTTTCATGTCCATGTCGACGCATCGTGTATAGCGCTAGGAGAAATACTAACATAGGAGGGTGGAGAGGGCATGGATCACCCTATCGAATTCGCAGGTTGTAGGTTGTCTAAAGTAGAAAAGAACTATTCCACAACTGAACCAAGGGGTTGGCTATGGTGTATGTGCTCCAAAAGTACCGGCACTATTTCCTAGGGGGACATTTCTAGACGTATACAGACCATTCTGCGCTAAAATACTTGGTCAATAAACCTATGTTGGGGGCGCATACACAAGTGGCTGTTATTGTTCCAGGAATATGATTTTTAGGTCAATGTGAAGCTTGAATGCTTGAATGTAGGACCAGATCACTTGTCGTGAATTGAGACGGGAGAGGAACCTACTAATTTGGAGGAAGGACAACTTGATGCACAACTCTTTGTTGTGTGTGTAGCGAACAAACACTTTGAATATATAATCCACTTTTTGACAACAGGGATTGTGCTGAAGGAATACTCCGTCCAGTAGAAGAAGGAATTGGTGGTGCACGCGGTTGATTTTTCTGTCATCACGAGGCACCTATATAAGATGGGCAATGATGAGATACTACGAAGATATGTACTTGAATCTAAATGAAGTCAAATCCTCATGGAAGTGCTTGGGGGCGCTGTAGGAGGACACTATGTAGGGCGAGCAACTGCGCAAAAGATTCTCCACACAAGGTTGTGGTGGCCAACCCTTCATCAGGATTCAAAAGCACACTGTAAGGCCTGTGATATATGTCAAAGAACATGTAAACCATCACAGAGGGATGCGATGCCTTTGAAACCACAAATGATGTTGCAGTCGTTCGAAAAATGGGAAATCTACTTTTTAGGACCTATCAAACCTCAAGGAAAGATGGCTGCAAGATACATTATCACTGCAACAGAGTACCTGACTCGTTGGGTAGAAGCGCAGCCAGTCAAAGACTGCACGGCTACCATGACTATGAAGTTTTTGTTCAAACACATATTGACTCGCTTTGGATGTCCGAAAATATTAATGAGCGATCGCCGTACACATTTCCTGAACGAAGTAATAAGCACGCTAATAGAAGAGTTCCAGGTGTATCATCAGAAAAGCACATCATATGACCCACAAGCCAATGGGATAATAGAAGCCTTCAAAAAAATATTGGAGACTGCGCTGACCAAAGTATTCAACCCGCAACGGAGTGGTTGGGACCTACGTGTACCTGCAATACTATGGGCTTATAGGACAACGTGTAAGAAACTGACGGGACAGACACCTTTCCAGTTGATTTATGGCATCGAAGCTATAATGCCAATGGAATGTATTGTGCCTAGTTTGTGCATAACAATGCTCACAAGTATGGCAAACCGTGAAGCCCTATATAAGAGGCTCGTGCAGTTGGAAGAACTTGAAGAGGAATGGTTCCTAGTGGGCTTCCATCAATAGGTACAAAAGCGGTGTGAGAAGGTCTGGCAGGATCACCATATGAAGTTGCACACTTTCAAGGTAAATTATTTAGTGTTACTGTATGACAATAAGTTTGATAAATTCCCAGGAAAGTTTAGAATGCATTGGCTGGGACCATACATTGTTAAGGAGGTGACAGACGAAGGCGTGGTACAACTGGTAAAGCTAAATGGAGAACCTTTCCCAGGCAAAGTAAATGGCAATCGATTAAAGCCCTACACGGGTGGCCCAACTATCTAACTAACCGGCAGAAGCACAGTCTCCATGCTCCAAGTAGTCAGACGAAGGCGCAGGACTATAAACGAAGGTAGGGGATGCAAGAAAAGGTATAGGGAAGCAGTTCTGACACCGTTGTCTCGAAACAATGCGTACAAGAGATCCAGTAGACAACTGCCCAGTGCGTTGTTGACCTTGTAGCGGTTCGAGACGAGTTGGAGGGACTCTCTGTGAAGATCTCTGCACCGACAGAGTGACTCGAGGGTGAGTCACGATGTTTGTGTTGGGGGCTTGTTGGGCATGGAATCCCCTCAAGGCATCTTTTGGGGCTTAAAGCCCAAGTTTTGATCAAGTCCATTGTAAAGGATCTACGATTTGTGGGCGTAGAGTGTGAAGTCATAATAGTGTCACAGGGTTGTCCACCCTTGTTTTTGTAATGTAATGTCTGTTGGAAATAATACTGAGAGGGGGGGTGAATCAGTATTATCAAACTCTTTTCAATTTATACAAATATTTGCAGATGAAACTCGTGTATACTTATAGTATATTAATCTGTGAGTCAGAACCATATAATAAGAACAAAAATAGAGCAACAATCGCACCAAAGAACACAAGATATAAGGTGGAAACCCAATGTAGGTGAAAACCACCTGCTGCAATATGTCTCTATCTTCTTTCAATTAGAAACTTCTTTTTACAATGACTTTGTACTGGTGCAGTCCTTTACCAGTACGCAGGCTACAACCTGCAGAAGGCTACAACCTTCTCTTTTCTTCTAGGGACCACGTTTCATACTTTTTCATACTGGATCCATGAACATTAAATAATCATCAAGTACATGTGAATCAACCAATTTCCTTTCCACAAACAATTACTGAATCAATAGCTTCTTAGAATGCAGTAACTAGAAAACAATACCAGTAATTAGACACCGATTCTAAACCCAGAACTCTGCAGCAATGACAAAAAAAAAACCAAAATATATTTCAGGAAAAGTATGCAACTTCACCAATAGAAACCTGCGGATATCCGCACTTCTGCTATGTCGAGCTTGCGGAGCTCCGCACCTGCTCTTTCTTCTGTTCTGCGCAACGTTGCACCTACGCTTTTACTCGACAGCGCACCTCTGCACCTGATCCGCCTTCTGGCTTGTGCACCTCCGCACCTGTGGCTATGGCTAGCTTGTGCACCTCCGCACCTGTGCCTGTATCTGGCCTGCGGACCTTCAGGTATAAACAATTTATTAGTCTTTAATTATAACCCAGGCTTCCAGATCTGATCATGCACTCAAGAGATCTTGACCTATCAGTAGATCTGACTTGTAATACTCAGGTTTCTCCTTGATTTAGATCTAGCTATCACTCACAAACCGATCACCAGAATTTCAAATCTTGCCCTAATGATATTCAACACACACAAGTGAAGTGGCCAAGTGATCTCCTTCCCTTTTTATAGTCTAGGCCTTTCTCAAACCATGGACCAAAACCATAGAGATCCAATACTAGGGATCCAAAACCAGGGTTCAATACTTTTAGGTGCAAAACCACAGACCAAAACCATAGGATCAAAAGGCGCCGGACTAAATACCATGGACCAAACATAAGATTTTCCACGTGCGCGTTTTTCTCTGCATGAAAGTCCATGCGTTTTAGGTTCACACTTTTTGTTCGGAACGCATGCGAACATATCCGCATCTTATGAATAGAGCACTTGCGCAACCTACCAATGTCTGCACCTTTTGGATGGTGCACCTACAAAACCTGAAAATAACACTACTGCACTACACGGGTTTCCATCAAGTACAACACATACATCCTAATGCCAACAATCTCCCCCTTTGGACTTGATGGCAACAATACCCAATCACTCTCCCCCTTTAACATCAAGGGCAAAGGGCGGACCATTCCACTGACCATACTCCTCCTGAGGACCGGCTGTATATGCCAAGGTGTACGAATTTGCTGAAGTCTCCTGCTCTGCTGAAGTGTTGTTCATGCTCCCCCTTACTGTAAGCAATGTCTACAAAAAAATGTTCTACAAGAAAGAACATGACTCCATACATCATAAGTGACCTTGCTATCAGCAAGGGCTCATACATACATTATTCATCCCAGGCAAAGAGGGGAAACCAAAATAGGTCGTTACATGACCTTGATATGAAAAGAAATAGAGACAAAAAGATCATCAACAAGACTATGATAGCTATCAACAATTATCATCAACAGAATCAACCTTCAGACCATCAAGCATCTATTCCACCAAAAACAACTGTGGAATCAAACCAAGGACTTCTAAGATAATGCTAACAATGCATTAGAAGAATATATGATCCCCCTTAACCTGTGCCAGATGGTCTCTGTCAAACCCACGTGACTGTACCGGCATATGTACGCATATCCACCTGCGTACAACCATAAACAAGATTCAATAGCAATATGATGCATCAACAACCCCCAGCTTTTGTTTGAGGTATTCAAATGTCTCCCTGGGCAATGTTTTGGTGAGTATATCAGCTACTTGTTCCTTGGAAGGAACATACTCCAATTTAACCTTTTGTTCAAGCACTTGTTCCTTTAGAAAATGATACTTGATAGGTATGTGCTTAGTCTTTGAATGTATGACAGGATTTTTTGAAATACTGATTGCACTTGTATTATCACAGAAGATGGAGATAGGTGGAGTACAGGTGATTTGAAAATCATGCAAAGTTTGCATCATCCAAAGAAGTTGTGTGCAGTAAGATGCAGCAGCCACATATTCTGCTTCAGCTGTGGATAAAGCAATTGAAGTTTGTTTCTTGTTGAACCAGGATACTAATCTGGAACCCATAAAGAATGCACCACCACTAGTGCTTTTTTTATCATCCATGCTTCCTGCCCAATTTGCATCTATATATGCATGAAGTGTGAGATCTGCATCTCTAGGATACCATAAGCCATAGTTTTTTGTTCCTTGAAGATATTTGAAGATCCTCCTAACTGCCTGAAGGTGTGCTTCCTTTGGATTAGCCTGAAATCTTCCAACTATTCCCACTGCATGCATGATGTCTGGCCTAGTTCCTGTCAGATAGAGTAGACTGCCAATTATGGATCTATAGGTTGGTTGATGTATTGCTATTGATTCATCATTAGCGCTGAGGCTGCATCCTGTTACCATAGGGGTATATATCGGTTTCGAGTCTTCCATGCCATATTTCTTCAAGATCTGCTTTAGGTACTTGGTTTGTGATAAAAAGATACCATCTTTATTCTGTTGGATTTGTAAACCAAGGAAGTATGTCAACTCACCAAGCAAAGACATTTCAAATTCTTTTTGCATCACCAAGGAAAAGTTTTGACTCATGGCTTCTTCATTGCTGCCAAAAATGATATCATCCACGTATACAACAAGTATTACAATTTATCATTATCAATTTTTATATATAAATTGCTATCTGTTGAGCCTTTTGAGAAACCTTGTTGATGAAGGTATTTGTCCAAATGATAGTACCAAGCCCTTAGAGCCTGTTTAAGACCATAGAGTGCCTTCTTATGTTTACATACAAGATTTGGATCATTTCCAAGAATGAATCCATCTGGTTGCTCAATATATACTTCTTCTTCTAGGTCCCCATTCAAAAAGGTAGAGTTTACGTCCATCTGAAATACTTTGAACTTCTGAAAGCTAGAGAGAGCAAGGAACATCCTTATAGCCTCAAGTCTGGCAACTGGTGCAAAGGTTTCTTCAAAGTCTATGCCTTCTTGTTGCGCATACCCTTTACAAACAAGTGTTGCCTTGTTTCTAACAACTTCTCCATTTTCATTTAGCTTATTTTTGAAAATCCATTTTGACCCTATGACATTTTTATCTTGTGGTCTAGGAACCAACTCCCAAGTGTTATTCTTCTCAATCTACTCAAGTTCTTCGTCCATGGCTTTGACCCAGCATTCATCTTGGCATGCCGCTTTTACATTCTGTGGTTCAGTGGAGGAGAGCAATGCTAGATAGCTTGAAGCTTCTGAAATGGTTCTCCTTGTTTGTACACCTGCCTCTTTCTGTCCTAGAATTTGGGATTTTGGATGATTCTTCTGAACATATATGAATGGAGTCTTCTCTTCTATCCTTATTTGTTCTTCTGGTGCCTCTTGGATTTCTTCTTTGTCATGAATCTGATTTGACGTTGATGGATAGTGTTCGCCATCTTCGAAAACTTCAGATCTTACCTATCTAGGAGTGTTTCCTTCTTCATCAACCACTACATCAATGCTTTCAAAAATTTTGCCAAGTCTTATTGTAACATTTGTAAGCTTTGTTGTGGGGAGAGTAGCCAAGTAAAATGCCTTCATCTGCTCTAGGTTCAAACTTGCCAAGATTTTCATCAGTCTTTTTAATGTAGCATTTGCTTCCAAAAATTTTGAAGTATTTTATGGTGGGAGTCTTACCATACCAAAGTTCATGAGGAGTCTGTTGTTTACTCAGATGTTTGTCTTGTTGAGAATAGTAACAACGGCAAATGCGGCCTCACCCCAGAAGGTTGCAGGAGTTCCAGACTCATCAAGCATAGCATGAGCCATTTGTTGAACCATTCTATTCATCCTTTTTACTACACCATTTTGCTGAGGAGTCCTTGTAGCAAAAAATTCCCTTCTGATTCCATGTTCTTCACAAAAATCGAAAAATTCATCTGAGGTAAATTCTCCTCCTAGATCTGATCTGAGACATTTGATTCTGCGGTCTGATTCGTTTTCAACCAAAGCTTTGAATAACTTGAAGTTTTCCAAAGCTTCATCTTTATACTTCATGAGCCCTATCCAACACATCCTTGAAAAGTCATCAATGAACAAAATGAAGTATTCTTCTCCTCGAGGTGACCTCTTCCTAGTTGTCCCACTAATATCAGTGTGTACAAGTTTAAGTGGCCTGCTAGCTGATCCTTCCTTCTCGGGGAAATTAGTTCTGGTTTTCTTACCAAATTGACATGATTTTCATATTGTATTGTCTGGAATTCTGATGTCAGGAAGATCATGAACTGCCTGATATTTGCATGCTTTCCTTATCTGGGAGAAGCTAAGATGCCCCAATCTTCTGTGCCATAGCTAGTGTTTGTCATTATTTCTCAGATAGCATTGTCGTTCTCCTTATTTGAATATGTATAAATTATTTGGAGTTCTTGTGCCTTTGATCACTATTTTTCCTATGTCAAGCTCACGAACAATACATCCATTTGATCTAAATATTACCTCAGTTCCTTGATCGCACATTTGACTAACACTTAATAAATTATGCTTTAAGCCATCAACATACATAACATTACCAACTTTGACCTTCTTTTTCAACTGGGCAAAACCTTTACCTTTTATGAATGTCGGGGTGTCATTTCCAAATGATACCTTCTTTTCCCTTTCTAAGGCAGTATATGACTGAAGTTTTTCTTTATCACCTGTCATATGTTTTGAGCATCCACTGTCAATGTACCATTGATTTTCTTGTCCTTCCGCATATAGTGCTATCCCACATCTATCTGGTTGTGGTTCTTTCTTTCTCCATGTTTTTGAACTCAATGAAGTCTGCTCCTTCTGAATTGTTTGCCAAAACCTGCTTCTGCATTCAAAATCTTCATGACCGAAATTGTTAGAGATAGTGCATTCTATTTCATTTTCAAGAGCAGAGAAGTTATTGTAGGTTATTTTCATGATTCCTATCATACCCCTTTGTTTTTTAGCTTCCCTAGTCATGATGGTCTTATAGGCAACACACTGAGCAACTTTATAACCAAAGTTATGACAAGAGAAACATTGGCCATTGAAGAAATTCCTGCGACTATCAAATCTACCAACCATATGATTGTAGTTTCCATCCATTCTTGAGCTGAATTGAGAATGATTTACCTGAGGTCGGTTGAGGCTTTTGTTCATCCTTGAAGTATATTTCTCCCGATAATCTTTGATCATTCTTGAAGCAACTTGTCCCTGATTTACCTGGTGATCTACATCATGCTTTTGCTGTTCATTTCTCCTTGCTGCATCAAGGTAGCTTTTGGAGGTGGATGGCTTCTGTGCTTGCTTCTGAGATTGAGACGCTTCTTTGGAATATCCGAGACCTATTTTGATTAGAGGAGAACTCTGCACTTTGATAATCTCATCTAGAGTTTCAGATCCCTTAGAAAATATGATATTAAGGGCTTGTGTTTTCTCAATTTCCTTTCTAAGTCCCACAATTTCACATTCTAACTTTTCATTGTGTTTATCCTTTTCAGCAAGTTGGAATGTTAGAGTATCAATAATCATATTCTTTTCTTCTAAACAAATTTTAAGTCTAGAAATTTCTTCATACAAACCTTCTTCATTTATAGCATCCAAGAAATCATCATCTTCAAAAGCCATCAAAAGTCTATTTTCATGACCTTGTTCATCTTCATCACTATTTGAAAGTCCATCACTGTCTTCATGAGTATAGTAGCTCTTCTTACTTACATACTGTTTCCTGTTCCATCTAACAGGTTCCTTACCTCTGTCTAGTTTATCTTTATGAGGACATTTTGCAGCATAATAACCGACTCTTCCACAAGCAAAGCATTTGAAAGGTAGCTTACCTCTGAATCTTCCAGTTCCCTGTTGAAGGTTCGTGACAAAATTTGATTCTTCCTCTTCTTCTGACATATGTCTGGCTCATAGTAATCTCCTTTTCCTGAAGCTTTGAATGCAGCTTCTCTTCTGTCTGATGGTCCTCCTTTTCTCATTTCATAAGCAGTTAGAATTCCGTGTAATTGTGACATGGTAAGATTCTTTAGATTCTCCTTTTCTTCTATGGTAGAAACTTTTGAATAAAACTTATGAGACAAAGATCTTAGAACCTCCTCAACCAAAACAACTTATTTTATTTCTTTACCCAAGTTTTTCATACAATTTACAATCTCATCTATACGTAGGAAGTATCTAGCCACACATTCATCATTATGCATTTTGAGACTTTCATATTTAATTCTAAGAGTTTGAAATTTTGCTCGTTTTCCCTGCTCATCTCCTTCATAGCTCAGAACGATCTTGTCCCATATTTATTTTGTGCTTTTGAGCTGCATCACCTTGACAAATTTTGATTGAGATAGACTTCCCAATAGAGTATTGACAGCTTTTGCATTCGTTTCATACTGCTTCTTACTAGCTGAATCTGTAGGAGTTGCTGACGGAAATGTGTATTCTGTTTCCACAATATCCCAAACTTTTGTACCAAGAGATTGATGATAGGCAGTGATTCTTACCTTCCAATAGACGAAGTTGGTTCCATCAAATATCGGTGGCCTGATAGATGCTTCCTTTTCGTAGTTGCTCATGATGATAGATCTTCCTTCAAGCGATCAAGATTTTCCTGAAGGACCTGCTCTGATACCAATTGTTGGAAATAATACTGAGAGGGGGGGGGTGAATCGGTGTTATCAAACTCTTTTCAATTTATACAAATATTTGCCAGATGAAACTTGTGTATACTTATAGTATATTAATATGTGAGTCAAAACCATATAATAAGAGACAAAAATAGAGCAACAGTCACACCAAAGAACACAAGATATAAGGTGGAAAACCCAATGTGGGTGAAAAACCACCTGCTGCAATATGTCTCTATCTTCTTTCAATTAGAAACTTCTTTTTACAATGATTTTGTACTGGTGCAGTCCTTTACCAGTACACAGGCTACAACCTGCAGAAGGCTACAACCTTCTCTTTTCTTCCAGGGACCACGTTTCATACATTTTCATACTGGATCCGTGAATATTCAATAATCATCAAGTACATGTGAATCAACCAATCTCCTTTCCACAAACAATTACTGAATCAATAGCTTCTTAGAATGCAGTAACCAGAAAACAATACCAGTAACCAGACACCGATTCTAAACTCATAACTCTGCAGCAATAGACAAAAGAAAACGAAAATATATTTCAAGAAAAGTCTGCAACTTCACCAATAGAAACCTGTGGATATCCGCACTTCTGATGTGTCGAGCCTGTGGAGCTCCTCACCTGCTCTTTCTTCTGTTCTGCGTAGCGCCGCACATGCGCTGTTTACTTGACAGCGCACCTCCGCACCTGATCTGCCTTTTGGCCTGCGCACCTCCGCACCTGTGGCTACGACTCCCTTGCGCACCTCCTCACCTACGACTACGGCTCGCTTGCGCACCTCCGCACCTGCGCCTGTCTCTGGACTGCACACCTCCGCACCTGCGCCTGTATCTGGCCTGCGGACCTTCGGATATAAACAATTTATCAGTCTTTAATTATAACCCAGGCTTCCAGATCTGATCATGCGCTCAAGATATCTTGACCTATCAGTAGATCTGACTTGTAATACTCAGGTTTCTCCTTGATTTAGATCCAGCTATCACTCACAAACCGATCACCAGAATTTTAGATCTTGCCCAACACACACAAGTGAAGTGGCCAAGTGATCTCCTTCCCTTTTTATAGTCTAGGCCTTTCTCAAACCATGGACCAAAACCATAGAGATCCAATACTAGGGATCCAAAACCGGGGTTCAATACTTTTAGGCGCAAAATCACAGACCAAAACCATAGGATCAAAAAGCGTCAGACTAAATACCATGGACCAAACATAAGATTTTCCACGTGCGCGTTTTTATCTTCATGAAAGTCCATGCATTTTAGGTTCGCACTTTTTGTTCGGAACGCATGCGAACATATCCACATCTTATGAATAGAGCACCTGCGCAACCTACCAATGTCCGCACCTTTTGGACGGTGCACCTATGGGATCCGAAAATAACACTGTTGCACTACATGGGTTGCCATCAAGTACAACACATACATCATAATGCCAACAATGTCAGCTTGATAGACCTACCCATGGTCCGTAGAGCATGGGATTGTATAAATAGAGCGAGGTTCTAAGTGTGGAAGATAGTGGATTAACAAATAGAATATAAGCATTATGAGTCTAAGAGATTTAGTCGAAGTGTAAGGTGTGTCTTTGGGTCGTAGAGTAGGAGAAGGCTCTGCAGCTGAGTGCACAGAGGCCTAGTATTCTACAGCTCAGTGTGCGGACCCCTACAGCTGAGTGCGTAGGGAAGGTCGAGTCTATAACCGTTGGAAACATCAATAAAGAGAGATTTTATCATATTTCTATGTATCGTTTCCTGTTTAATGTATTATTGGGTATAAATTGCAAGTGTACTATTTATTTGTTGCATGAACTCATATGAATGTGTTGTATAAATAAATATAACGTAAGGCATCCATTTACGCGAAGATAACTAATTGGTGTAGGAAGATAAGCAAGATCTCAGGTGTGACTTAGGGAAATAACACAGAGCACTGCTCCAGCGACGCAGAGCCCCCATAGCCCCTGGGCAGGGCTACGCAAAGGCAAGTATATCAGGGTAGGGAAGGGTGTGAAGTAACCTACATCAAGGGACTAACAGTTGGACCAATCCAACCTATCAGACATCTCAAGGGTGTGGAAACTTGGTTCCATCACCCCCCCATACTACTTCGGGTGAGACCTCAGTTTGCGCTTCACAGACTATTGCCGAAAGGGCCAAAAGTATAGGGATTTGTTTGGTTAATTAACTTCAAACCTGGGTGAGGCCCCAACAAGCCAACACCATTCAACTTGAAGTACTTGGTCAACAAGCCTATGTTTGGGGGGGGGGGGGGGGCCAATTTCTGGGAAGAATCAATGGCAGCCAGTTGAAGTTGTACAGGGGTGATCTTGCCCCTGTGCAATGACTACATGAATGTAGGACAATCTTAGTACTTTGGGAAGTTGGAAGGAAGTCTGGGACTATAAGATACTCTGCTAGGAGAAAATTTTGGTGAAGTGATTGGGCTGCGTGATGGTTAGGAGAAAGGCATAGATGGGAGCTGCGACAAAGGAGTTGTGCTAGCAAGGTCGGTCCTGTGCAGCCAAGCCAAAAAATGACCGTTGGAAGCATTGTAGATGATTGGATGGTTATTTTTCTGCTAAAGGGGGGGGGAAGCATTTAAGAAGCATATCTTTGCAAATATGTCACCAAAAGAGAATTAATGAAGGAGATATGGAGGTAATTGATGGATTTTGATTCAAAAAGGGCTATAAATACAACATCTAACTCCACATTTAGACACTTTGCTTCTAGAGAGATTGTCTTGAGATTTTGTGCTTAAGTTTGAGCATAGATGACTATTATATGTCTAGATGTTGGAAGAATTTTTTGATCTAAATCTTTGCAGGAAATTAATAATTTTATCCATTGCATGAAAATTGAGATGGTGCAGTGTTGAAATAGGGCCATGTTGACACTTTGTCAAAAACTAGTCATGTTTACAACCATTGGTACCATAATTTTGATATGACTATGATGATGATGAGTATGTTTTGAATCTGATTCGTGGATTAAAAAGGACTTGTTGCCACTTATGTGAGAGTGTCCATTTATTCCATTTTGTGAGAAATCATTTTTTTTTCTTATTGAAGGAGAAGTCTCTATGGGTGAGAGTTCTTTGAAGGAGGTCGCCTCTTTATAGGAGAGACATTTCCACTAGATATGAGAGTTTGATCCTTTTATTGATGAAGGTATTCCATATAATCATTATTCTTTGCTGAGACTAAGGAAGAAATCTCCCTAGTATAGACCCAGGGCCAGGATATGTACTCCACACTAGACGAACTTTGTTATTATGTCTTGTGTTATGATTGACCCATGGTCATTTGTTTCTTGTTTATGTTGATGGATTGGTGAAGTATTAGTTAGAGAATTTATTTCTCATGGTTCACATGAAAATATAAGTTTCAGTAGAAGGTATTGAAAATGAAGATTTTTGTTTAAGAAAATTTTCACTAATTTTTTGGTTCAAGTGGTATCAAAGCGGTCTGACCATTTTACCAGGGATTGTGAATGACATCATGGGTAAAGGATTGAAGCGATAAAGAATTAAAGAGTTGGAATAGATTAACCATTGCATTAAAGAAGACAATGCAAAAATTAGAAGGCTTCTACAAGATGTAGAGGAAGATAAGTGGAAATTGAGGCTCATGTTAGAACAGGCTATGGAGGAACAAATGGGAGCATATCCCAACTACAAAAAGAGAGTTGGCCAAAGAGGATGACCAAGCATCATCGAAAAGACCAAAGGTAAAATAAGTTTCTTCTTCTCATGATGTTATTTCTATTAGAAGCATTGAGATACCTATTTCAGGTACCATCATGAGTCTCCTCACCAAGATGGGGTATAAAGGAGGGGGACTTGGTATTAATGGCTAAGGAATTACTCAACCATTGGAGGTTGTAAGAAGGCCTCAATTTGGAGGATTAGGGTATATTGAAGGATAATGTTCAAAGGTAGAATAAGAAAGGAATTCCTCAAACAAATAACCCAATCCATTTCCAAAACCAACGAGGAAAGAGGATACTAAGATCACATCACAATCCCCCTGTGATAGTGAGCATTGCAAAGGAAGAGCTAAGGCAAGTAATTCTCGCTAGGCTTGCACTAGAGACAACCAAGAAAGGTATAAAATGTCTTGGTATTCTAATTTTCATTTTGATTACAAGAAATTGGTAATGATGATCAAAACTTATGCAATAGAAAACCATGTACATTGTGTGGTTTGAATAACCATGTTGTTGCCAAGTGTTGGAAAGGAATGGTAGCAAGGAAGAGGCCAAGACATCAAGAGTTTTCTCCACATCAGGGTAGAAAGGAGGCCATGAAATTCTAGGAAATAAATAACTTTTTCAACCATTGCAACAAGAGAGGACATCAAAGATCCATGTGTTGGAAGCTCCATCTAGATCAATGAACAAAGAAGGACATGAAGCAAGTGAAATCATCTGTGAAGGAACTAGTGAGTTAAGTAGATCTACATGAGAATCAACTACAAGAAGAAGACCCATTAACCTAGTTGGTTGAGATATGGTGGCATCAAAACATTTTTACATAGTTGATCATGACCACTTTTGTAAATCACATGTTATGAAAATGTTTTTAAAAGTGGTGAAGTGTTTTCCATCACTTACGAATGCAACATGGTGATATTTTGGCCTTTTAGTTAGATAACAAAGGTCTTGGTTTATGTTGTAAACTTCACCATGAGTGTGTTATAAACTCTTGGAAAGTATGGGGTTTTCTTGGGTTTTGTAATTGAACATGTATTAGTAACTACGAGTTTTCATATGAATGCATGTGTCGATTTCATCATTCCAAGTTCTAAAGTACAAAGGTAAAGGAAAGGGAAGGTGGCCTATCAGAGGAATCTGTTATGAAAATTGATATTGAAAACATGTTTATGCTTTTGGAGGACCAAAATATCCTCAATGGGGAGGAATGATCAAGGGAAAATTTTAAGGATGGAAATTTATCTTGAAGTTTAAATACATTGGCGAATATTACTAGTCCCTAATATGCAAACTATGAAATTTTTATTGATGTATTTGTAAAATTATTCAAATTTATAATGATTTTATATATACTCTCTATATAATGTTGGTAATTTTTGACGTAAAATAATTTTATATTTTAAAATTTGGGCGAATCGTTGTTATAAAAAATGGAAATTGGCGAATATTGTTTTTGGAAAAATCATAGAAAATTAGCCCACCTGCGAATATTAGCCCCTAAAATTTTCCATGATCAAGGTGGCTCTGGGTGTTATGCTTCTTGACCTGCAAAGAATACCGAACATAGAATATGCGAAGAAAAGATACCCAGAACACAGAATATGCAAAGAAAATATACCCAGAACATAGAATAGCAATGATTTTATTATTCAGAGAGAAATGTTCACAGGCCTCTTCGAGGGGGCAACCTCCAATAGAGCAGAGCTCGATTACAAAACAAGACACGATACTCCTCGCAGGGAGTCTCCATCCTTTATATATGACTCATACATGCAATACCACGGGCCAATACCATGGGTTTTATTAATACCGTCTATCTAATACTACCGCCCATTTACCCTCTATCTAATACTACCGCCCATTTGCAACTAACTGTGGTCCTGTCATTAATTGCGGGTTAACCACTTACAAAGATTAATATGGGCTTTATTGACTCTTGACTATGACGTGATCCCATGATATAAATAAGGGGGTTAGGGTGGGACCCTAACATGGTTTGAGTCGATTGGCTATAACTTTGGAGATAATTTTATACACCACATTACATAAGGCTATGGGACAAAACCCATCCGGAGTCATGGTATTTTCCTGCTTTGGAATCAAAGCTACAAATGATGCATTCATAGCCTTCAAAACTTTTTTGGATCTTCTTGAGTCTTCCACAACCTCAAGGATGTCATGTTTAACAGTTTCCCAATAGGCTTTGAAGAAGTCTACATTCAGTCCATCCAGGCCTGGTGCTTTTCCTCTCTGCATTTCATTTATCACTTCACTGACCTCCTCTTCCGATATTGGCTTGTTGAGATTATGGTTTTCCTCTCTGGTAACCAGCTGAGGGATGTACCGAGTGAAATGATCAATGAACCTAGATCTGTCCTCTAGTGGCTCCTTTGCTATTTTGCAGAAGTGTTGCACAAGGACCGATTCCATATCATTGTGAGAAACAAGCTTAATGCCTTGAGAATCTTTATTTTTTGTGATTCTGTTGTGTGCCCTGTGAGCCATAGTGGTTTTGTGGAAGAATTTTTGTGTTTCTTTCTCCCTCTTTGATCCATTGTATCCTTGATTTCCGCCTCTAGAAATTTTCTTCTTGTAAGCATCGATCCTCCCATTCTTCCTATAGAGAGTTAGTTAATTTTTGCCACTCTTCAGTGAAGCCATATGTGATGTTGATCTGATTGATCTCCTGGAGCTTCAGTTCAGTTTCTCTTTTGGCTTTGAAGATGTCTCCAAATTCATTTTTGTTCCAAACTTTAAGACGGGATTTGATATGCTTAAGTTTCTACTGGAGCATATACACTTTTGTGCCCTGAATATTCAACTCCTCTCTCCACCATTTATCAACGTAATTAGTGAAATTAGGGTGTGAGAGCTAGGCATTTTCGAACCTGAAAGGTCTGTTTCTTGGAGTGCCCATAAAGGTAGCTTCCAGCTGTACAAGCCAATGATCTAATCCTAGAATGGAGGCTGTCATGGCAGGTCCTAAGAGAAAGAGGACCTCTGAAATCATAAACCAATCGAGTTTGGAAGAAACTTGATGAGCCCCTCCCCTTTTGTTGCTCCAAGTGAAGGTTCCATTAATTGTTTCAGTTTCCACTAGCCTCGTGTTCATAATGAAGTTCTAGAAGGCCATGGAGTCGTTGCCTAGCTGTCTAGTACCTCCTTTCTTTTTCGAAAGAGATCTTATCATATTGAAATCTCCTACAACGATCCAGGGCAAGAGGGGATGTCTTGCTCTTAGTTCCTCCAGGGAAGCGAGAAGTTTGAGTTTGTCTTCTTTCTTTTGAGGTCCATAAACATTTGTAATCATGTATATCTCCTTGTCCCCTACAGGTTGACATATCAGGGAGAGATAGTTCCTGGATGCTTCAACATCCATAATTCCAAATTTCTGTGGATCCAACAAGGTGATAATCCCCCCCACTAAGTGATTTGCCTTAACCTCTAAATACTCATATTTAAATACCCACTTATTACGAATATCTCTTATTTTTTCCATTGAGAATTTTGTCTCCTGAATAAAAACCATGTCTGGTTTTTCTTCTTTCATTCTGTTACTAAGATTTCTTTGTTTCCTCCTATTCTCTATTCCTCTAATGTTCTAGGTTGTGAACTTTATTAAGAAAGGTTAGTAAAGGAATAACCGGTAAGATCCTTCATCTTACCTGAGTTGATCAACATTTTTCCACATTCGTTCAGTAGTTCATTCTGTCTCTTTCTTCCTCTTTTCCTACCCGATTTCTTTGGATATTGTTCTTGAGAATTCCCCATCATCTTGACCCCGCTTGGCTCCTGCCTTTCATGATTTCTTTTGAATCCAAATCCATTCGCTTGTGACCTCCAGAGAAAGAGCTGTTGTACTCTATCATAGTCCTATTTTGGTAGGGAGTCCACCCCTATGTTTTTTCCTTGTTCCAGAAATTTCTCTAGATCCAGATTTTCCCTATCCAAGATCTCTTGTAACTCATGGTCCTTTGTTCTTGCTTCACTTGGAGTCATTTCCTAGTCCCTACTGATCTCCATCAGGCTTGGTAGATCATCCTTTTGCTGGTTGTCTAGTGTGATATCCTCCATGTCAGCTACCTTATTTTGTTCCTTTGTTCCATTCTCCATGTCCTGGACTATCTCCTTATTCCCCTCTTCTTCCTCCAGGATCTTGAAGCTGTTTTGTCTTGTATGTATGTCCTCATTTTCCTTCTTGTATGGATGCTTACCCCCTTTTCCATCACTTCCAAATTTGGTGAAACCCTCGTGATCTCTCTCTGTAGTGGTTTTCTAGTTATCTTCCCTATTGATTGTGGGGAAGTCTCTATATAGATGCCCATGTTCATGGAATTTGCGGCATCTAAATGGTATGTGCTCATAGTCCACTATATGCACCCATTCTTCATCATATACTTCTAAAATGATCGCTTCTAGAAGGGCTCCAGATAGATCCATTTCCACACATATTTGGGAAAAAGAGGTATATCTCTCTTTCAAAGTTGCCTCTGAGATCTTTAGAAAATTTCCCAGCTTATTGCCTATGGTTTTCAAAGATTCTGGCAACCAATAATCTAGAGGAAGGGAATATAGTCTGGTCCAAACCAGTACTGATGTGAATGTTTCACATTTCGACACAAAGTTCATCATCCATGACTGCATGTAGAGCCCTGCTGCAGCATAGAAATAGGGCCCCCCCTTAAAACACTCTATCTTTGTCTCTAGGCTTGTGAACACTAATGTGAAAAAGCCCTTAGAACCCAGATGTAAATTTATTTCTCCCTTTGGCTTCCAATGCCTCCTTATCCAAACATGTAACGCCCTCTCCATCGGCCATAACCCCATGAACTTACATTTGATTGCATGCTCTTTCATATGATCTCTATGAGCTTGAATCGTTGGGTCGTTCAATACGACCCATGGAATAATGCCTGACTTGGGCTTACAGACTCCAGTGGGCTTAATGGAAGCTAGTCTTTCACTATTTCCTCCATTCCCCTTTTCTTTTCTCGTTTCCTATTGATTCCCTTCCTGATCTTGATCTCTTCTTCTTCCAGATGTCCCTTGACTTCGTGTTTTTGAGATTTTGTCCAGAGGTTTTTTTTAAATGTTTCTTTCCCGCATCCTGACTCCCTCCTGAGACTGCTCAGCTGTAGAAGGGAGCAACACTCCCCCCTGCACTCCCCGCCATGGTACCTTGAATCTAAAACACTGTCTTCAACTCCAACCCTACCTTCTCCTTCTCAATCCAGCTTCCCCCCTTCAAATATTCACACAATAAAAATGTTAGATACTTCATAAATCACATTAGGTTGGATACTGTTAATATAGTATTACATTGTTATTTTTTTTTGTTTACAGATAAAAAAGTAGTAATATTATTTATAATATTACCAGTAATAATATTTAAATAAAAAAATTTACAATCATAAATGTCTATTGGATTCCAAAGCCTATTGTAACCCAATAAGGATACCCAAATGGTATAAACCCTTCATTTTTATGCAACCAACTTAGATCCATCTAACATTGGATCTATCATGCACCTCGAGGGATTTGGTCCCTCTCGACGCATGATAGATCCGGTGTTAGATGGATCTAAGGTGTTTCCAGTTGAGGGCAATAATGTTACATTTTTAGATCATCATTATTATGTATATGTTTGAGATTAACTTCCAAATTCACATTATTTTTTCTTTGCTTGGCATGACCATATCATTTTCTTCTTTAATTTAGTATGTGTTGTTTGCCTTGAATAGTTTGTAAATATGTTTTTCAATGTTTTGAGTGGTTTGTGCGTTTACATGGTTGGATTTGGATGGTAGTGTTTATGAATGTTATAATTGTTGTGTTATACTTTTATATGTGTATGTAATTATCTATTAATAACTAGTTGGTGATGAAGAAGAGAGAATCTTTTCAATAGTTTGCAGGAGGATTGATACTACAAATCTATTTCATTTAATTTTAGTATCACAATTTCTAACAAAGAATTAATTCTTAATAGTGTCCATCTAGGTATTATTAAATATATCTTGATGAGTAGTTTTAATAATTGCTTGCGTCAATATTACTGTTGAAATAATTTGTTTCTTCGCTAATGTTTGAAATAATTTATTTCCTTCAAGGCTATTTTGATAGTTTTTTTAATCTATAGTCCATTTTTCAAATTCGAGTGGTTAGATTTTTAAAATCTTTACATCCAAACAATTATCACATCTCTTTCAAGAATATTTTGATTTGTTTTGAATGTTTATAAATATAGCTTTTCTTCTTATAAATATTTTGAATACCTTGTTGTATGCAATTATGTATTAGTAATTTTTAAATATATGTAATTGTCTATTAGTAATTAGTTGGCGATGAAGAAGAGAGAGAATCTTCTCAAGGATTAATTTTCACTTTGCAGGGGGATTGATTTTGCACATCTATTTCATTTTAATTCTAGGTATCGCAACTTTTGATAGCTAATTAATTCTTAATAGTGTCCCTCAAGATTAACATCTAATGCAAGCAATTTAATAGGATTAGAAAACAACAACTATACTAAAATCAATTCATCTAATGCAAGAAATCAAATGGGGTTAGAAATCCACATCTACACTAAAATCAATGCATCTAGTGCCGACAACCAAATAGGATTAGAAATCCAAATCTACACTGGAATCAATGCATCTAGTGCAAGCAATCAAATAGGATTAGGAATCAGTATCTACAGTGAAATTAATACATCTAGTGCATGCAATAAAATATAATTAGAAATCAACGTCTACATTGAAATCAATACATCTAGTGCAAGCAATAAAATAGGATTAGAAATCACCATCTACACTGAAATAAATGCACCTAGTGCAAGAAATCTTCTTTCCTCTCTCCCCCCTCCATCTAATCTTAAAAAATATTTTTAATAATTTATAGCCTCAAGATTAACAACATCTAATCCATCTAATGCAAGCAATCATATAGGATTAGAAAACAAAATATACATTGAAATCAATGCATCTAATGCAAGAAATCAAATAAACCTAGAAATTAACATCTACACTGAAATCCATGCATCTAGTGCAAGCAATAAAATGTAATTAGAAATCAAAATCTATGCTGAAATCAATGCATTTAGTGCAAGTAATCAAATAGGATTAGAAACCACCATCTACAATGGAATTAATGCATCTAGAGAAAGAAATCAAATAGGATTAGAAATAAACATCTACATTGAAAATCAATGCATCTAGTGCAAGAAATCAAATAGGATTATAAATCATCATATACATTGAAATCAATGCATATAGTGCAAGAAATCATATAGGATTATAAATCATCATCTATATTGAAATTAGCACAAAAAATATTCTTCCCTCCCCCCTCCATATATATCTATATCTCCCTCCACCTCTCCCTCTTTGCCTCTTTATCTCACTCCACCCCCAAACACACACACACACTCTCTCTCTCTCTCCATATCTATCTAGCTCTCCCTCCCTCCCTCTCTCCCTCTATCTATATCTCTCTTTTTTCCTCTCTTCACCTCCCATCTATATATCTATCTCCCTATGCCTCTCCTTTGTCTCTCTATATCACCTCCAAAAAGTACACATTCTTTCTCCATATCTATCTATCTCTCCCTCCCTCTTCATCTCCCTTTCCCTATCTCTTCCCCTTCTCTCCCTCTCTCCCCCTTATATCTCTCTTCCCCTTCTCTCCCTCTCTCCGCCTTATATCTCTCTTCCCCCTTTCTCTCCTCTCTCCCTCTCTCTCTATCTCCCTTATTACTCCCTCTCTCTATCTCTTTCCACCTCTCTCTCTTTATGTCTTTCTTCTTACCTCCCTCTCTCCTTCTCTCTCTCACATCCTCTCTCTCTTCCTTCCTCTCTCTCCCATTCTCTCACACCTCCCTCTCTCTCTCTCTCTCTCTCTCTCTCTCTTCGCCATCCAACTTAGTCACTATCTCCCTCCCTCTCTCCTTATCTCCCACTTCTTTCCATCTCTCCTTCTTTGTATTTCTATCTCACCTCAAAGCATACACACTCTCTCTCCATCTCTCTCTTATCACTCCCCCTCTCTCTCTCCCCAATTTTCCCTCTCTCTATGTATTTCTTCTTCACTCCTCTACCCCCTCCAACTCCATCTCTTTTTCCCTCCCTCTCAAGTCCTCTCTCCGGTCCTGCTCCTCCCTCCCTTTCTCTCCTACCTCCTTCTCTCTCCCCCTCCATCTTTGTGTCCCCCTCTCTCTCTCTTACCCTTCTCTCCCCCTCTCACTCTTCTCTTCCTCTCCCTCTTCATTCTCCTCTCCCTCTCTTCATCTATCTCATCTTCCTTGTCACTCCCCTATCTCTCACTCATCACTCTATGTCTTTGTTCTTCCCCCATATATACCTAGATTAATTATATATCATAAATATATACTATATATTAAATATAAAAATGAATTTATATTAAATTAAATATAGTATTAATCAGTTATTAAACTAATAATATTATATATAATATTTAAAATAAATTAATATTAATTTAAAATTTTATATCAATATTAGATTTAATGATGGTTTTTATAGAGCACAATAACAAAATTTATAATAGAACTACATCAAATTAATATATATGGTTTTTCATTTTAAAGATTCATTTTACAAATATCTAATTAAAAGAAGTGTTAAAAAAATTTGGAGCAGGATTTCTTACTCTTTGTGTTGAATTAACATTTTTTATTTTGATTTAAGAAATGGTATTGGCTTGAGTAAAGTGTAAAGATGTTTAAATTTTTACCTAACTTGGAACTTTATTGTGGTAAATTATTTTGTTAAAGGTAAATTTATGATCCATTTAAATTCACGTTTATGATAAAAGAGCTATTAAACACATTAGTGATTTAAGATTCAAGTGAATGTGTTGGCTTACATTAGCAAAAAACATTTTTATTATTATTTGAGGAAGTGACATACTTACACATCGGGGTCATACTCGGCTGTTGAATGCGCCTCTCGACACAAAAATTGATCTTATCCCCACCTTCTAATATTTTTTTGTAGTTTTTAATTTTATTTTTATATATACATTTCCAGTATGATATTGGTGAATATAATTGAACAATCACAAAATGTAAAGAAATGGTAGGATAATGAAATGCCCCATGGATGTGCATCTGAAATTTATATTTTGATTTATAATTTATTTGCATACATCCTGCCTCTGGAATGAGAAAAACAAAATATTGCCCAGCTAAGTTCTCATAGCAAAATATACTTGAGATGTTTTAATTTTATTATTACCACAGGTTGAGAAGATGTTATATGATGTGGCCATCCTTTTGTTCGATGAGCTTTGCACTTCCCTCATCCATTTTTGGTCCACTCTTTAATAAATCATCAAAGCATTGATTTATGTCCTTGTAAATGTGATATAAGTGAAGTACATAATGTTTGTAATAATTCTTTGATATATAGGAAATAATGTGTAGTTCGTCAATCAAGATGTGTCATTCATCCAGTCTATAAAAAATTGGAGTCTCGACAAATACGAATTGTGGAGAGGTTCAAATATTTTGTAACGCTCATGAAGGATGTTCAAAGCAAAAGTTTTGCATCATTGTTGGTGGTTGTGCCTATTTTTCCATTAAAAGAGAATAAATGTGAATTGTTTATGAATATTTGGCCACCAAATCTTCCTTTTTGTTGGGTATGCTAAGTGGCTCCATCAAAAAGTGTCTAGTTGTTTTTATTTCTAATCACAATTTCAATTTTGGGAAGTGATGGAGTTTTTTTTTATGAGAGAGAGGCAATGTTCCCTAAATACTTAGACTTTGAGAAGCAACATGGAGAAAAGAATGTCCCTAGTCCTCGAAAATAACATGATTCTATTCTAGTCATATGATTCTATTATAATATATTAGGCATAAAATCGTAATATTATAATGTTAAACATGATATTATAATGTCTAAAAATAAAATATTATATAATATTCAACATAATACTATATAATATCATGTTTAATATTATACAATATTGTTTAATATTAAACATTATTAATCATAGAGAAAAATGAAGTAAGAAATTTATAAAAGGTAAAAGAAGTTGTATTTAAAAATTCACCAAAGTCTCAAAATTAAATAAAAACAAGATACTAAAAATGATTAAAATTTCACTAAATTAAAGGGGTAAAGAGATATGTAAGGTCCTAACTTGAGTTTATATTATTTTGACATTAATTTTACCTTTTTTAATGAAACAGATGCATTGATTTCAGTGTAGATGTTGATTCCTAATTTTATTTAATTGATTGCATTTGATGCACTGATTTCATTGTAGATGTTTTATAATATTATATCATTGATTATACTTGATGTTTTGATTTTATCATAAATGTTAAATCCTAGTCCTATCTGATTTTTTGAACTAAATGCACGATTTTAGTGTAGATGTTAATTTCTAATCTCATGTAACTAAATGAACGATGTGCATTGCTTTCAAAGTAATTAGTAGTGTGCATTGATTTCAATGTATGCACAAAGTAATATTAACAATGTGCATTTATTTATATATTACAATAATTATTAACCTATATCCATATTAAATATAAATGAACAACAAATAGTAAGTTGATAGAGAAATACACAAGAAATGACAACTAAGGATGCATTCATTTCAGCGTACATGTTAATTTGTGATATGATGTAAATAGATGGATGATGTGCATTATTTTCAAAGTAATTAAATTAATGGAGTGCATTTATTTCAATGTATGCATAAAGTAGTTATTGATGTTGAACATTTATTTATGTGTTACAGTAATCATCATCCTAAATCCATATTATATAGAAATGAAGAACAAAGAGTAGAGATCCATTTTAATCATCAAGGTAGATCCATCTTAAATATAATTCAAAAACAAAGAGCAAGTCAATAGAGAAAAACATAAGAAATGACAATTACCGAGGAGTATCAACAAAAAAAAGGAGAAGAAAAAAGCATATCAACAAAGACAATTAAAACAAATGACAACTAAGCAACAACGAGAATTGTTGAAGGAAAAACTTGAATAAAAAAACATATCAAAGAGAATATAAATAGCATATCGACAAAGAAGGTAACAACAAATGACAATTGAATAGTGTCAAAAGTAAAGAATACAAGAAAATGCACAATGAAGAGGAAATCGATAAAAACAATTGTCAGAGGGAATGACAATTGAAGAGCATGAAGAATAAAGGAAAAAATAGATGAATAACAAAAAACATATCAACAAAGAAAAAAAAAATCAATCAACTCATGCATAGTACAAGATGCAAAATAAAATCCTATGAGAAAAATATGTTTAAAAGATATATATGCCCAATATCAATCTGTAACTTTGGCTGATATGAATATTGCACATCGAAAATTTAATGGTAGGATTTATTGATTAACTCAAGTTCAAATATGTCATTTGTGTGAGGAGTGACATGTTAGAATTTAAGTGTTTAAAAAAATACAGGCCTAATGTGCATGAGATGTAGAAGAGAAGGAACTCATCAGATTAGTCTTAAACATATTTAAAATTACTAGATTAATGATCCAGGTGGATATTGGTGGCCACCGGCCTATTCCACTGAGACCCCTAGTCAATTTCATATGTTCCCTTGATTATAGCAGAATTTACTGTTTTTAACAGTTTTTCGGGTCCTGAACTTCCATAGTTGTTTCGACCCCATAAACGACATTTTTTTGAGGTCCTGTTGTGGTACACAACAATCCCCTATTATTTATAGTTAGAAAATTTAAATAATGGGGACCCTTTTAAATTTTTCTATAGGTTTTATAATATATAAGTTAATCATAATAGATTTACATTACAAAAATTCCAAAAGACCCAAAATATGTCATTTTTGGTTATCTTTTAGGTTTAAGTCCTAGTTTAATAACTCGGGTTTACTTTTTAAATAAAATCACGCATTAAAAAATATTTAGAAGCCATGATAATATCCCTTATCAAACGTTGTGATGTGAAATATCATTGGCAAATAAAACTTCTCTCAATAAAATTAAGAAAACAAAGGAAAAATTATCTCCCACACATAGAGCTTCATCAGACCCGCCACAAAGACACAACATTATCGTATATCACAAGTCACACATCCCTACAAGTGTTTTATTACCTCATATATCTCTATGTTGTGATTGCAATACAAAAGAAACGCTACTTGATCTCTGATGCGATGTACGTGATGTTGCATATCGCAAATCGCACAATGCAGATCACAATGTCACTTCAAACAAAATAGTTCGAAAGAATATTTGCGATGCAAAATTGTTGACTAAGCTCCACTTAATGAGGATCCGTGTGTACTTATATTTTCATTAAATTTCAAATCTAACAGTTTTAATGTCCCTCATTTGACGAAATTGATTTAATTGGCAAGTTGTTATTTGAAATGTATGTATTTCTCCTGCGTGTCCTTTCATCCTTGGAGTTCTAAAACATTCCTCTATGTTTCCTTTCTGCATCCTAATACTAATAAAAGACATTCTGTTGAAATGTTTAAACTAGGAAAGAAAGGAAAAGGGTCGTTTGTTCAAACAAAAGTAACTCAATCCAAACTAGAAGCAGCAAAGATGGCTCCATTATTCACAGACACTACATGCATATTGGATTCTGGTACTTCCTCCTGGGAATAAATGTACAATCTATTCGAAGAAGAAAACCCCAGGGTAATCGCAGTCAAGCAAGCAAAAACCGACACCTCATCATCATCCGAGGACACCTTCTGTGATGTTGCCAATTCCTTTCTTGACTGAATTGTTGCACGACCTAAAATCCTACCCTATGCAGATATGATCAAGTGGATGATTGATAATATGAATATTGAAGATAGGACGTTCTTGACGTCAAGGCAAACGATAGTAGGATCCTTCAAAGTTGCAGATTTGAAGAGGATGTATCATTTTCTAGACCCCCATAAGAGTTATGATAAGAAGTTTCTTAAAATATTGCAAAGAAGAACAAATTAGAATCAGAGCCCATAAGGCAATGGAGACAAGACCCAAGCAAGAAAAAGCATTATAGTAATGGTATGTATTCTTTAGCTTCTCTTGTCAGTCAGTTCTATTATGCTGTTGCTATGATATGTAGATTGTTTGGTTCTCCGGACACACAAAAATTTACAGTTGAATGGGTTTCCTTGATTCAAGATGCTGCTAATTATGAAGTTATGGATTGGGCTACTATCTTGTCCAAAAATATTGCGTCCAAAATCTTAGAATATAGGCAAAATCAAAGTGCTTCAGAGAGAATCGTGCCAACTTCTTATATGAGTGCCTTATGCATGCCATTTGTTTCTCTTTTGATTTTCCTTCAATGGGATGGAAATGGACACTCAAAGACCCTACACCAATTCATTTATATCAGGATATAAATACCAGCCTCACTTCTACAGAATTTGCAATAAAGTAATGTTGCCCTTGTACAAAGCAATTTTTGATAGAAATGCCCCCAAGTTGTCTCGAGAAGCCACGACGAACCTCAATGTTGTTGGCAGTTGGTTTACCGAAAAAAAATTCACTTATGTCAAAATATTTGAGAGTCTTGCGGCCCCACATGTTCTTCCTATTTATGTTCCCGATAAGCTTCTAGCCCAGGAAATTGTCTATTAGACCGTAGGTCATGGTGTAACGGAAGTCTTGAAAAACTCCAAAAAGGATATTTGGACACAATTTCCTATTCAATGTGGAGTCTATGCTCTTGACAATTACAATCATGTTGTCCTATAAATAAAACAAATCGAGGGCATGCAACTACCTACTATTCCTCCTAGACAATACGACCCTAAAAAGGTCATTCATGATTTCACCACTGAAGTTAAAATAAGTCCAATTATTCATGAACCTGATGATTTTCATGATTTGCTTGTGTTAAACATACATGGGCAGCAAGAGAAATATGAAAGATAAAACATGCAATACAATTTTTATTGACAAATGATATACATTTATAGTACATTATGTGACCATTGGGATTCACATCACAAGGTCTCTTGGACTCCTTTTGTCCATTCGGCTTCCACACTAACCCATTGAGGATCAGGTGTCCAACATTCCCTCCCTTAATCCGAAGGGTTATGTATGAGTCCAAGAAGAGAGCTGTAATACAAAATGTGCAAATATGCATGGCAATACTAGGCTGAATGTGCTCTCTGAAATGTTGGTATAAAGGATGGTGGTTTAAGGATGACCACCAACACTAGAACGCTTAGTGCAGTTACCGGAACTCTTCCAAAACTGGCAAGAAGCTGAAGTCTTCTGATAGAGGAAGTGCTCCTATTGTTTTTGAAGAGGGAAACCTTCAACCATGAAAGGGAGGTCTCACCCTGCATAAAAGGTAAAACTTCAACCTGAAAAGGGAAGTCTCAACCTATGATGGTTTAAGGATGACGAACAACTCTGGAATGCTTAATGCAATTCCTGGAACTCTTCCAAAACTGGCAAGAAGCTAGAGTCTTTTGCTAGAGGAAGTGTTCTCAATTTTGTTCCTGGAATACTTACGAAACTGGCAAGAAGCTGAAGTCTTCTGCTAGAGGAAGTGTCCCAGATTGCCATCTGAAGGCATGTTCACAGGCATCTTTGTCTTTGGCTACAACTATGAAACTGGTGTGGCAGGGTGTGGCTCAGGCTCGCTTGATGTGGCTTTGAAGCTTGTAGATGACCATCATTTCCCCCCCTGTCAGATACAAGGTGAGATGATGGAGAAAACTCAATTGCAAGACTGTTCAATACTCTGGAACAAGTTCTGACTTGTGTTTGGAATATCTTCTTGGCTGTTGATGCCCATTGCCAAGAAGCGATCCATCTTAGATGAATCTTTGTTCTTGCAGGACGTTTGTTTCTGAAGCATCTGTGTGAAGAATGGCTGGTTTTATGACAGTGCTTACATGGATGAAGATGAAAACAGTGATCTTTCATATGGCCAACTCGATCACAGTGTTGGCATTTCACGATCTGTTGTTGTTGTTGCTGTGGAAGAGGGGCAGAGTCTGGAACAATTGAAGCTGAACTGTCATAAGGAGCAGGTGAACTGTCATGAATGAATCCAGCACTCTGAAACTGAATGGGCTTGGAATAGTCTGGAATATGAAAGGACAAGTCCTTGTCATATCCAAGATCGGTTCTGTGTTTGTTGTGGACAAGCTGTTCCCAAGGTCTGATGATGGGCTTGGGAAGTGCAGACTGAGTTTCTGCATCTGCATGTACAACTGCTGCATTATTAACTTGCTGTTTATGGGAGTTTGTTTCAATATTCTGAACAGAAACAGGTTCAGAATGATGACTCCACTGCTTTAATTCTTCTTGCTGTAGCTTAGATTCAAGCTGCAAAAAATCAATCTTTTCCTGTGCATATTGTAAAGATTTTTGAATATCTCTGAGAGTGTTTTTGTTGACTTTAACTGTACTTCCATCAGTAGATAAGATTAGAGTGCTTAATAACTCTAATAATCCATGATTGTTCTCCATTATTCAGACAATCAAATCAACAATGTATTTGTAAAAAACAATCAAATGACCAAAAATACACTCCCCCTTTTGTTGTTGTTGTTGTTTTAGCCTCCAATGCACATTCCCTTAGATATCAGTCCACTCTCGGTAGAAGTTTCAACTGTATAAGAGGAAGATTTCCCACTTTTACAATACCCAGAAATTGTACCCAAGAGCAACTTTTCCTCTGACATTGTTCATTGAAATAATATTGCTATTGTCTTTAAGAGAAGAAAATTTTCAAACAGGTTTTGACTCTTTTGACTGCTTCTTCCATGGAAAGAAGGCAGTCCTAAAAAACTTTTGTATCCACACTCACCACTAGTTGCTGCAGTAGCATACCTTGGCACTGTTATCCCCTTAACTTGGAGAGAAATGATTGATTCATCAAAAATGCCCACGAAACTTCTAGAAGCTCAACTCTTTCTCATGTGCTTTCATACAATCTAACCAAAAAAGCATGGAAGAGCCCCCTAAATGTATGATAACCTTGATTAGTTCACCAGATGGCTTCCTCTAAACTCTTCAAAGAATTACTATTCGTTTCTGATTCAATATAATACCACAGCACTGCTGACGCATATGCCAATACCATCTAAATGCTCCCGGCAAAAACGTGTATTCATGTCCGAATGATCAAAATTAGACAGGGAAACGGTGAAATTCTGTAACATTCACATTCGCTGCAATGTGCACCGTGCCGACATGCGATACAGCGAAGATGATCCGAGATATGCAGGAGGGCCTCCAGCGACAGAGGCTCCTAAATCAGGTCGATACAAAGATTCACCACAAATTGCCAGCCTACCCATCACGGCACGAATTGCAAACCTACCAGTCACGGCAGCCTTATATTTGTGTGGTTGTTACCTATACGTGTTCCTTGACAACATTTGGAATGTATTATATGAAAAAGAGACCGGGATGGTTTATCAAATTGACAAGAGTCTTGAACGTTATAAAGCAGAGATGGAGACGAAGAAAAAACTACCGGAAAATTGGTGATGCGCGCCAGACGGATTTGATGTGTGCCATCACTACAATCGAGTAAACAACACGAATAATATAAATATGCGTGTCAAAACTGCAATCAGGACACAACATAACTTTCGCTACCAGTTCGGGACAAAGCCAAAAATAATCTAACTCAGGTTGCTTTGGTAATAGACTACCATATGGATCTTGAGCTTGAAGAGGAGCGTGAGGAATATAGCTTCATATCATAATAGCTCCCTCTCAGCGATAGCAGGATCAACACCATATCAGAAGATTGAAAATATGGGTAGAGCGCATATATCTCTCTCGCAAACGGCAAAAAGATTAAAATCATAGCAGAATCCACTGAAATCAGTTCATATTTCGGTCAACTATTCACATATCAGAAGATTGAAAATATGGGTAGAGCGCATATATTCTCTCACTTTAATGCCTCTTAAATGCTACTCCACAGAGGTTAAGAGCACCCGAAATGACCACGTTTGTGGCTACTGCGCCATTCAGAGCCCCGGAACTGTTTCTGAAAGATGACCCTGAAAATGACTATAGCAGTTATGGCTCAGCTATTGATGTATGGTCTCTTGGTTGTATTTTCGCAGAGTTGCTCTGCCCCAACCCCTTGGCGATAAGTCATCTTTTCGATTTGTATGAGTATGAATTATCAGCTATACACACGATTGTTCAAACAATCCCCCCACCGGATGATGATGAGATAGGAGACATCACGGACGATCCCATAATAGCCGAGTTTGTTAGAAACTTGCCTCGCCAACCTAGTAGACAACTAGAACAAATATTTGAGAGGCTAGCTGACAGAAGGGCTCTTGATTTGTTACAGAAAAATGCTTACTTTCAATCCCGCTAAGAGAATCACCATTACACAGGCTCTTGAACATGAATTCATGCGAGAGATAACAGTGGATGTTATATCTAGGGAACTTAATCTGCAACCTTCTGAAGTTGAAATGCTAACGAACCCTCCCACCATCAGTGTGGACCTCCAGAGTGAGTCCTCTGATCCAGATAGTAACAAGAGGATGTTATTCAACGCTTGTATGAACTTCCATTGATGATTTCACTGTTTACCGTGGAGAGGAGAGGAGCCGAGGCGCAGAGCGGACTTGTGAAGGATTTGTATCGAAATCAGATAAACAACGTTTCAAATAAGCAGCTCTCATACGCATAGCACAACAACATTTCAACGCATAGCAGACCATAAAAAATTCCAATGCAGTTAAACGTTAAACGGGAGCTGGAGTGTCAACCGGGAGCGTTAAACGTTCAGGCGTTAACAACAAGGAATGTCATGCGTTAAACAACATACCAGCGTTCAGGCAGAGATGTCAGATTATGAGACAGAGAGCGTTATGAGGCAGTGCTGGTCAGGCAGACAGAATGCAGATAAGGAATATGGAGGAGCAGCGCAGGTATATGCAGGAGGTGGCAGCTAAATTCTAGCTGAGAAAATATTCATAAGTAATGGCAGAAACCATAAAACAAATGGTTCAAATATCAGCAGGGCAGGATATCGCCCGCTCTGATACCATGTTAAACACACATGGACAGCTAGAGGAATGAAAGATAAAACATGCAGCACAATTTTTATTCACAAATGATATACATTTATAGTACATTATGTGACCGTTGGGATTCACATCCCAAGGTCTCTTGGACTGCTTTGTCCATTCGACTTCCACACTAACCCATTTAGGATTAGGTGTCCAACAATATCCAAGGGTAACATCCAAAAGAGGTCAAGGGGACAAGAGCACAAACTAAGCTCACTCTTTCCGCCAAATCCCCCCATCAATCCATACCCAAAAGTATCCATGATAAGTAAACCCAATACTCAATTACCAAATGACAAGACATACCTTTAGATTCGGGAGGCCCATCTTCAAACATACGATCAATACTGGGGGGTGAGGGACCACATGGTCGACTCAGGTGGCAGAGAAATGGCACAACGACCTAGTAGGAGGCTGCAAGGGGCTGCTGGCTGCCGGCAAAGGTTCATCATGGAGAAAAATATCTCATGGGGATATCACCCACGAAGTGGTGGGTAACAGGGCCTAGTTTGTTGTAGTCCTTATCTAGTCTAGGGTTAGCATACGTGCTCCTTTATATAGAATATTTGAGCCTTTTCCATCATTAAGGTATCTTTCCCTAGATTACTTATATCACGTTGAGCCCTGTAATAAGAATATACTTATAGGTGAATACAAGGAAGCCTACGTTGTGAAACTTCACTAAATAACATGAGGAAGATTGTTGAGGTGACTATGACAATCTTTCGTCATTGTTGCCATAGGGTTTGGTCCTCACCTTGAGAGTCCCCTCACAAGGCCTACTAAATTTTGTGGCAACAATCCCTATCCACGTAGTTATGTGGCTAACGCTAAAAAAAATGAAATGGAAAAAAAGAAAAAATTGATATACAATATGTAATTTCTAGGGAAAATGCAAGAGGTGCTAGCAGATGGATAAAATAAAAATAAATAAATTCGCATGGGTTCACCTTAACCCAAATATTTTAAGCACCAAAAGGTGTGCAAACTGTTTTTTCAATCCATCGTGATGCTTAATAGATCAAGGGTTTAGATGAATCTATGCTAGCTATTTATTTGTCCCAAGATTTTAAAATTTACAATAACTAAGATTCACAAGATTGCTTGTAGGGTATATTTTGGATGGATGTTTGTGGATGAAAATCTAGGGTTTGCCTCCTTAAACATATTAAACACAAAATCTAGCATTTGTTGTGGTAAAACTTCCCTAAATAGCACTGGTGTCATCCTTCCCAAGCAATTTTATGCCCTAGAAACCCTAAACCATAGCTAAGCTTCAACTTGAAGTCTATTTTGAGGGTTTACCTTGTTCCTTTGTTGATCTAATCATTAAGTAAACACTTTCTCTAACTTATACATGTCTAGGCACTCCCTTGTCATTTGATACCAATAGGCCCTAGTTTGTTGTAGTCCTTATCTATTCTAGGGTTAACATACTTGCTTCTTTATAGAGAAGATTTGAGCCTATTCCATCATTAAGGTATCATTCCCTAAGCTACTTGTATCACCTTGTGCCCTGTAATAAGAATATCCTTACAGATGAATACAAGGAAGCCTTGTTGTGGTGAAACTCCACTAAATAGCATGAGGAAGATTGCTGAGGTGGCAATGGCAATCTTTCCTCATTGTTGCCATAGGTTTTGGCCCTCACCTTGAGAGTCCCCTCACAAGGCTTGCTAGATTTTGTGGCAACAATCCCTATCCATGTACTTATGTGGCTAATGCTTAAAAATATAAAATGGAAAAAAAATGATACACAATATCTAATTTCAAGCGAAAATGCAAGAGTTGACAACAGATGCAGAAAATAACAATAAGTAATTTTGCATAGGATCTTGTTCATCTTAACCCAAATCTTTTAAGCACCAAGAGGTTTGCACACATTTTTTTTAATCCATCATGGTGCTTAATAGATTGAGAGTTTAGATGAATCTATGCCAGCGATTTATTTTTCCCAAGATTTAAAATTTTACAATAACAAAGATTCCCAATATTGCTTGTAGGGTAAGTTTTGGATGGATGTTTGTGGATGAAAATCTAGGGTTTGTGTTTTGAATATAATTCATATAAAAATGATAATTGTAAATGTAAATATAATAATAATAAATAATAATTAATTAACTAATAGTTAGTTAGTAATGAAGAGGCATGTCTTAGAGACATGCCCATTCATGAAAGGGCACCTCCCTAGGTATATAAGCGGGCCCTCATTGTAATCATTTGACACATCTTTTGTACATTCAACAATTCTTATATACAATTACTACTTGTCCTACGATCAATACCTAATATTTCAGTTCTTCTGAATTATTCCGCTATGTAAACGAACTCTGTTTGTTACATTGGTATCATAGCCATGTTCTTTGATCACCAGGCCTTTGGCCATCAACTCTTCGTCAGTCCGTTGCCGTTGGAATTTAGGCTTTTAGCCATAGGATGACTTTGAAGTTTCTCCATTTCGCTAGGTCTTTGGCGGCTGGCCATTAAAATTAAAAGAATAAAACAAAAAATTATATATTAAAATTGAAGAAGTTTATTAAAAATAAATAAATAAAAAAAGTCAAAAATAATTAAAAAGACTTAAAAATATATAATAATATATATATACATAAAACATAAAATAAAATATAAGATTAATATATATATATATATTTTGTAAGTTTGGCAGGACAACATCTTCATCATGTCCAATATATCACCCTAATTGGGGTGGGAAATTGAACTAGTGACTTCATAAAAAATAAATACATAAAAAAGCATAAAAAAATCATTACAAGGAATATGAATATATATATATATATATTTTGTAAGTTTGGCAGGACAACATCTTCATCATGTCCAATATATCACCCTAATTGGGGTGGGAAATTGAACTAGTGACTTCATAAAAAATAAAAATTTAACTATCTAAGGTCCCCGTCGCCACTGGCTGCCGTCGGGCCTTCCGTCGTCACTGACTATCCGTTCGTCCGTCGTTGGGCATCGCACCAACAACTCTCCATCGCTCAGCGAACACCCATTTGCCTTGCTAACCACTGTCACGCAGTGCCTTAGCTAAGCAGTCACCTCTCTCTCCAAACTGCATGACACCACCACCACCGCCCTGCATATCCACCGCTGCTCCTGGCCGTAACTCCCTCGACACTCCAGACTCCCACATCGCCGACTAATTTTGCTGCCACAGCTATTGGTGCCACCAACCACCCAAGCACCGTCGACCTGCAACGGTCGTTACCCCATCCACAGCGGTTTATTCTTTCTTTAGCTCAAGAAATTTTCTGCTGATCAAAAGTTTGTACTGCTGTATACCTTTTGTTGTCATTCATAGGATTATTAAAATTACAAATTATCAATTCATTTTCCCTATGGAATGTGCAACGTGTTGTAGGCTCAGGAATATTAAATTGGTACATTGACAAATTTCATAAATTAAGAGTATTTTAGAGAAAATAAAAAAGTATCACTCGTTTGCACCGTCACATCAACGTGTCCTGTTGTTTAATACAATTGTTGATTCATCTGCACAATACTGCTGCAACTCATATTTTATAAGTTGCCACAATTGGAGCCCCCTTCTGTTTAATTAAAGTCAAGGAAAAAATAAAAGGATATCTAATATTGAAGTAAACACTGGTAAGTTAGAACTAGAAGTTTATAAAAATTAAGGAGATTAAAAGGGTAATTTGAGAAAGTTAACAAATTGTTTCAGAAAAGTCAAATATTTAATTATTTCCAAGGGTTATTCAATAAGCCCAAGCTCGAAAGCTAAGAGTGAAAATTTAAAAAAAGATTTGTTATATCATGTTTATGATAAATTAGTGTGGAAAATAAGTTATATGATAAGTTTTTATTTATTAAGGTTGTGGAGTTTGGGGATACCCACAAAAAGGCAAAAGATAAAGAAATAAAAGTAGAAATGTAATTAAAGAAAAAAGGTGAAGTTAAAAGTATAATTGAAGGATTAACGAACCTTATAAGATAAAAGTTATTCAAAAGTCATATATATAGGAGATTATAAAGTTAAAAGAAATTATAAAAAGTGTTTTTATTTGAAAAATAAAAAATAAATAAAAAGAAAGGAAGGAGCTATTATTATAGAGGAAAATAGTAGTTTTTATAAAAGTAAAGAGGGTTAGTAAATTAAAAAAAAATGTTGTCAATAAACCCTAAGGCCAAGTAAAATGGAGTTTAATTCGAACGAAGAAACTATGGATTCCATACATAATTCTACATTTTGGACCAGATGTCCCTTTACTCGAACAAAAGATCAGTGTTTATCGATTTTTAAAATCACACAATACTTTGTCCAAAATGTTGAAGATTGGAAGAATATCAAGGTAATACCCAGACACAAATTAAAAGATTAAAAAAAGAAATCACAAAACTTCATCAAAGGAACGAAGCATTAGTAAATAAATATAAAGATCTCGAAGATGAGTTTTATAAAGAATCAATAGAAATTTGGCGTCTAAGAGACCATAATAAAAAATTACTTGAGAAGGTCAAGCGGTCGAAAGATACTAGAAAAAAATTAGAGGAAGAAAATGAATGTCTCTAGAAGAAATTCAATGAGAGCCTATCATAAAAGGAAGAAGAAAGTTTGCATGTAGAAACCCCGAATTAAAGGTTATTAGAACAGATCAAAAGTATAAAAGATAAAGAGAAGGATACTAAGGACAAAGTCAACGATTCAAAAATTACGAACTTTCATGTCTAAGGAAACATAACCAAAACCTTCTTATGCAAGTAAAAAAGCTTAAAAGTGACAAGAAGGCACTAAATGACAAGGTAGAACAACTTACTCAAGAAGAAGTATTGAAGTCTCCACTCGTAACAGTCCAAGTTGAAGATAAAGGAACAAACACTGATCTAGTCAACATCATAACTCAAGAAGATGAGAAAACCAACAAAAGTTAAAACATATTCAGATGTTGAAATTCAAACAATGGAAATTCCAAATGATGATTCTGTAGCCAACTCAACAACATTAGTATTTGAAGCGAATTAGAAAATTGCCACACCCATGATAAAAGAAAATCAAACTGCAAGAACTCCTTATCGACATCTAAATAAAAAGAGCAAACAACTAAGTCAGTCTACAAGTTAGTATTTGAAGCGGATCAGAAAATTGCCACACCCATGATAAGAGAAAATCAAACTGCAAGAACTCCTTATCGACATCTGAATCACAAGAGCAAATAACTAAGTCAGTCTACATATTTGAATCATTCAAAACTGAAACAACATATTTATGATCCAAGAAATACTAAAGTTTGCAGAATCCAGTCTTATGATAACAATTCATTACAAATTTCCAGTGATCAGAAGGTTCCACAAAAGATTAATCATCGATGGTTAGATCCATTCTTAGTCTGACAATTTTGTTTATCACTCAGCAGATCATATCGTCTTGTATCAATGAAGATGAAAGTTCTAAGATGAGATGATATTCGAAATGGGAAAAGAGATCGGACCCTTTCATCAGTAAGCTTTGAGGACAAAGCTTTTTGAAAAGAGGGCCAATGTTATGAATATAATTCATATAAAAATAATAGATATAAATATAAATATAATAATAATAATAATAATAATTAATAATTAATTAACTAATAGTTAGTTAGCTAGTAGTGAAGAGACATGTCTTAAAGACATGACCATTCATGAAAGGGCACCTGCCTAGGCATATAAGGAGACCCTCATTGTGATAATTTGACACATCTTTTGTACATTCAACAATTCTTATATACAATTACTACTTGTCCTACGATGGATACTTACATATTTCAATTCTTTTGAATTATTCCACTGTGTATATGAACTTTGTTCAACAGTTTGCCTTTTTAATCTATAGCATTTGTAGTGGTAAAACTTCCCTAAATAGCACTAATGTTATCCTTCCCAAACAATTTTGTGCTCTAGAAACCCTAGCTAAGCTTCAACTTGAAGTCTATTTTGAGGGCTTACCTTGTTCCTTTGTTGATCTAATCATTAAGAAAACCCTTTCTCTAACTTCTACATGTCTGGGCACTCCCTTTTCATTTGATACCAATAGGCCCTAGTTTGTCGTAGTTCTTATCTAGTCTAGGGTTAGCATACTTGCTCCTTTAAAGAGAAGATTTGAACCTATTCCATCATTAAGGTATCTTTCCCTAGGCTACTTGTATCACCTTGAGCCTTGTAATAAAAATATACTTTTAGGTGAATACAAGGAAGCCTCTATTGTGAAACTCCACTAAATAGCATGAAGAAGATTGTTGAGGTGACAATGGCAATCTTTCCTCATTGTTGCCATAGGGTTTGGTCCTCACCTTGAGAGTCCCCTCACAAGGCCCGCTAGCTTTTGTGGCAACAATCCCTATCCATGTACTTACTAAAAAATAATGAATGAATGAATTGAATTGATTTACAATGAGCAGTGAAGCTCAATAAATAATACAACTGTATTTACAGAAACAACAAATTTCTACTAAGAAAATAGAAACAACAAGTTTCTACTAAGAAACTGCTAATTAAGATCATAGATGAGCATTAAACACTAAGATAACATTATTCCAATACCCTCCCTTAATGCTCAATCTATTTACAACACCTATAGACCCTCTGAATTTTACAAACTTATCAAGACCAAGAGGCTTGGTGAAGATGTCTGCTGGCTACTCCGTTGTGGGAACATACAACAACTGAATGGATCCGTCTTCAACAAGCTGTTGAATGTAGTGACAATGGGTTTCCACATGCTTTGTTCGTTCATGGAAGACTAGATTCTTGGCGAGTTTGAGCACTCCTTGATTATCACAAAATAAGGGAGTAGGACTTGCCTGGGAAACATGCATATCTGCAAGCATACGTCGAAGCCAAACTGCCTCACAAGAGGCCTTAACTGCTCCCCGATACTCTGCTTCTGTCGAGGAGAGAGCCACTCCATGTTGCTTTTTACTAGTCCATGTGACAGCGCCGGATCCCAGACTAAACACATACTCAGTTGTAGATTTACGGTCATCAACTGAACCGACCCAATCGAAATCTATGTAATCACTGAGTGTGGGATCTGAACTCTGAGTGTACAGAAGTCCATAATCAGGAGTGCCACTCACATAACGCAGCACACGCTTTGCTGCTATCCAATGATCAACCTTAGGAGCTGACATGAAGCGTGAAATGTAGCTCACTGCAAAACTGATATCAGGTCTAGTGGCAGTAAGGTAGATGAGGTTGCCCACTAATTGCCTGAATAAAGTTTCATCCATAAGTGGTGAGGATGATTGAGCTGAAAGTTTGAGCCCTGGTTCCATAGGAGTCGTGGCATGTTTGCAATCCTGCATTCTGAACCTGTCCACAAGATTTCTGGCATACTTGGACTGTGAGAGAAAGATGTTGTTCTCAGTCTACCGGACTTCAACCCCCAAACAGTAATGAAAAAGTCCCAAATCTGTCATATCAAAAGTGCTGCACAAATCCTGTTTGATCCCATTGATCAAATGTGCTAAACTGCCAGTAATGATAAGATCATCCACAGAGACAACCACAAACAGAATATCATCACCAATATGTTTGATATACAGGTTTGCATCATATGGACTCCGCTGAAAGCCATGATCTGTTAGGCACCGATCAATTTTCATGTACCAAGCCCGAGGAGCTTGTTTCAGACCATAGAGTGCTTTGACTAATCTACGGACTTTCTGTTCTTGACTGGCAACCTTGAATCCTGGAGGTTGCGTCATGTAGACTTCTTCCTGTAAGTCACCATTCAAAAAAGCACTCTTTACATCCATCTGATGAACTCTCCAATTGAACTGAGCTGCTAAGGCAAGGACAAGCCGTATGGTACTCATCTTGGCTGTAGGAGCAAAGGTCTCCTCATAGTCTATGCCTTCCTTCTGTGAGAACCCTCGAGTAACAAGGCGAGCCTTATACTTGTCTAAGGTTCCATCAGCTTTGTATTTTACTTTATACACCCATTTGTAGCTAATGGGCTTCTTCCCTGCAAGAAGATCAGAAAGGGTCCAAGTGTGATTCTTCTGAAGACTCTAGAATTTAGCTTCTATAGCCTGTTCCCACTTAGGTGTACTCTTAGCCTCTGAATAGGTTTGAGGCTCAAAAACACTGTGTAAGTTAGCCATCAGAGAAAAATTTATTGTAGGCTGCTATTTGCTGTTATTTCTGGAAGTTCTACCTTCAAAGAGCTCATTATCCCGGAGATCACCAATAGTTTTAGCCCACCATTTAGGCCGACGAGTAGAAGAACCAATATCTGGAGTAGGTGGAGGAGGCTCAGGACCAACAGGAGAAGCGAGAGGAGAATTATTTTCTGGAGGGAATTCAGGTAGTGCATCATCAAACACTGATGTTGCATCATCCCTCCCATTAGGTGGACCTAACAGAAGAACACTGGGAGGCTGATCCTTAGAACATTGCTCAGAAGGAGGGGACTGAAAGAACCCTCTGTCTTCTTCAAATACTACGTCCCGACTGAAGATAAGACGACCAGTGTCTAAATCTATCAACCTATAGGCCTTGGTGATCACTGTACCCTGTCATCATGAGTTTCTGGCTTTTGGAATCCAACTTAGGGCGCTGAGCAGTTGGAATCCAAACATATGCAACTAAGCCAAACACTTTGAGGTGACTGATCTTAGGCTTACAGCCAGACCAAACCTCTTTTGGAGTCTTCCCCTTAAAAGCTTGAGTAGGTGATCGGTTAAGGAGATAGACTGCAGTAAACACTACTTCAGCCCAAAATTTGTTCGGAACACTCCTGTGTTGTAACATGGAATGAGCCATTTCAACAACCGTACGGTTGCGACGTTCGACAACACTGTTCTGCTAAGGAGTGTAGGGTGTAGTTAACTGGCGTTTGATGCCATGGGTATCACAGAAGTTGGAGAAAACAAAAGAACGAAATTCTTCCCCGTTATTTGTCCTAAGCGTTATGATATCACAACCAGACTCTTTTTCAACTAAGGACTTAAACTTTTGAAAGATACTAAATACATCAGATTTATGTTTAAGAAAGTACATCCACATCTTTCTACTGAAATCATCTACAATAAGCAAAAAATATTTGCAACCATTAACTGAAGATGTATTCATAGGACCACAAATATCAGCAAGAATTAACTGGAGTACCTTAGATGCGCGCTAAGATTCTCCATCCTTGAATGAAGACCGATGTTGCTTGCCAGCTTGACAGGCGCCGCACACTCCCAACTGCTGAGTCTGAATATCAGGTAACCCTGACACAAGTCCCTCCCGAGATAGCTGAGAGAGATACTGAATGTTGAGATGCCCATATCTCTGATGCCACAGAGTGCTAATGGGAGAAACACGAGCTGCTAGAGCCACTTCTGGAGAATCACCAGTGTCAAGAAGTCTGTATAGACCATGATCCTCTAGGCCAATAGCAACCGTAAGACGAGTTTCCTTGTTAATAATGGAACACTTGTGCGCACTGAACACTACATCAAGCTAAGGAGAGTTCCTCATAATCTGGCTGACAGACAACAAATTAATTTCCATACCAGGAACATAGTACACATTTAGGAAGATGAGTGTGCGCCCATTAGACTGGATCTGAACTGTACCTTTTCCAACCACTGTGTACTCTTCACCTCTGCCAAATACCACGGAATCACTAAAAGATGAGAAGTCAGTAAACCAGTTATGCCTGTGAGAGAAATGACGTGATGCACCAGAGTCAATGTATCAGGGAAAAGATGGGGCATGATCTGAGGCCCTTTTAGCCATAAAGGCGTAAAAGGCAGATTCCTTCTGCTCGGAATGTTCTGCAACATTCGCTTGCTGATGAGACCCTCCCTGCTTCTTCTGTTCAGAAGCAATTCTCTGTCGGCAATCTTTCTTCATGTGGCCGAACTTGTGACAATAATTACACTGCACATTTTTCTTCTTAGCAGGATCAGAAGGCTAAGAAGAACTTTTTTACTGAAAGAACTGAGAGGATTGATATGTGGCAGCAAAAGAATTTTCTGAAGAGGCTGATGAAGCACCACTGCCAAACTGCTGTTTCCAATGATCCTGCTGCATGAGTTTGGTGCATAACTCCGGAAACTTCAGATCAACATTAGTGGAGGTAATGTTGAGTGTTTCTATGAAGTGCTCATAAGGTTTTGGTAGGCTTTTCAGAGTGATGACTACCATATCTTCTTCCTCCATGGTTCGACCAATGGTTTCGAGCTGATCTTGAATGTTTTTAATCTTGTTAAGATGTTCCTGTAAAGACATACGTTCGTTCATCATGATGGAGAACAACTGATTCTTTAGAAAGAAAGCTCTGCTCTTGTCGGATGTTTCATGCAATTCCTTCAAATGTTGCCAGATTTCGGTAGCGTCTTGCTGAAAGGAATCTGTGGTAACTGATCATCAGTCACAGAGAATTTGAGAAGCATAACAACCTCTCGATTTCGATCATCAAACTTATCTTGATCTGTACTAGGTGTACCAGGATTGAGCTCTTCGCCCAAAACGAGTTGGTTAAGACGCCTATGTTAAAAATGGTCAACATTCTCTGTTTCCAGATGTTATAATTGATGCCATTAAAGCGCTGACTGCCTTCCAACATCAGATTGTTTAGCAAAGCCATTTGCACGTTTCCCAAGACACAGAAAACACCAAAGGAGTTCGGCATGGATTTCAATGCAGAAGCCGGCTGATCCAGACAAAATCTGACAGGTGCTGGTGCAAATAGAACCAAAAATCGTTCTGAGAAGCTTAGGTAGGGAAAAACTTGGCGGATATTTGTATGCCCAGAAACTAATGTGTATGAAAAAAAAATCTATGTTTTCTGAAGAATCAAAAAACATATATTGAGAAATTGATACAGGCAGTTTACTAGCAATTCGTGGTCTCCACAAGTACTTCTCTATGCAAAAGACAAGCTATATAACATACTAGAATTTACGTTGACTGTCCTCCAAAAATATGTAACCCACCAGGGTAGTGAATATGGGCCCACGTGCTATCACGTCTGGTTTCAGGATCTCCAAATTGACAAGATTCGGTCCCCTTGAGAACGCTGCCATGATAGGCGACGGCTTGTCGCTAAATGGTTGGTGATCTTGCAGGACAACGATGACAGAAAGGAAGCAAAGCCGGAGACCGAAGAAGATTCGTCTGGGAATTCGAACCAGGAACCTGCTGTTCCTCCGTCGAATGCCCTACTGTTAATGCGTTGCAGATCCGCTCCGTCAAATGCCATCGTCGTGAATATTTTCTGGCTTGACCCTGAGCATGATGCCGCTAAGACGTTTGATGGCTGTCAGCCTCAGTCTTTAAAAAATTTAATAACTGTGACTGCGTGGAGGGTGCAACGAAAGGCTACCAGTCTCGGTCTTGCCGCGAAACGCTGTCGGTCTCGTGGTGGTGGTGTTCGTGGTGTTTTTCACCGACAACCGACGTTGGGAGGAGATGATGATGATTCCAACCACTGGTGGCGCCGCTGTGAAGTGACGATGATGCCCCTGGTCTCGGGAAACAAGATCCAGTGCCCCCACTGTAATGGCGGCTTTGTGGAACAGATCCAAGGTTAGACGTGACAACAGAGGGCGGCTTCGCCGATTGCAGATCCGTCACGATTGGTGGCTCTGTCACTCCGGAAGTCTCTAGTCACCACGACTATCAACACTTCAATTTGCTTCTGATACGAGACCCAGATTTGCAACAGGGTTTTACCATGCCTAGAAAGAGGTGAAGTAACTTTTGGCCGCAGTAGAAGGTGGAATCGAGTAGGTTGCAGAGCCTAACCTTGCACAAAAAAAAAATCCACACGGTAAAAAAAATCCAAGTTCGAACAGCGTTAGTGGTTTGAGCCTAGCCAGCACGAAGCATGAGGGGAGTGTATCGAATCTCTTGGATGACACCAAAAACCCTCACGAGACCACCGAAGGACAACTCAAACAGTGAGAAAGCAAAGCAAGCACTCAGATGAAACAATGGCATCTGCAATGATGCAGCGAATTCAAACTCCTAGAGAGCAAGTTCGAAATGAAGCACGAAATTTTTCACACAATGAAAATTGTTTCGAAAAAATGCCCGAGCTCTGATACCATAATGAATGAATGAATTGAATTGATTTACAATGAGCAGTGAAGTTCAATAAATAATACAACTATATTTACAGAAACAGCAAGTTTCTACTAAGAAACTGCTAATTAAGATCACAGATGAGCATTAAACACTAAGATAGCATTATTCTAATAAAAAAAATGCAAGAGTTGGCAGTAGATGCAGAATATAAAAATAAATAAATTCGCATGGGTTCATCTTAACCCAAATCTTTTAAGCACGGAGAGGTTTGCACACATTTTTTTTAATCCATCAAGGTGCTTAATAGATCAAGGGTTCAGATGAATCTATGCTAGCTATTTATTTTTCCCAAGATTTTAAAATTTAGAATACCAGAGATTACCATCTGACCACTCAAGAACACCTGAGTATTGCATAAATATAAACTGTGTGTGTGTGTTATTCATTTCATCTATAATGTGTCGTAATTAAATATTTTGAAATCCTATTTGTCATGGTTTTCGTCTCTTTCTTCCGTTTTTGTATTTAGCATAAAATTTGAAGATTGTACATGTCTGATTGAAAACTCTTAATGGAGGCCATTACTTTTATATGAGACCATTTGGTATTGCATAAGTTTAGAAATAAAACTAGTAGAATTCTGTTTGTGGACATTGTTTCCCTGGTTTCAGTAATCATCAGCGTTGTGTAAAATAATAAAATAGATATTTCAGAAGGCATAGTGTGGTTATGGATTTGTAAATTAAGTAATTGTAGGTTTCAGGCCGAATTTTTTCTCATGTGTTTCAGGCCGAATTTTTTCTCATGTGTTTCAGGCCTAAGTCACGCTGAGCTTTGAAGATAATCTTTTAATTTCTATGTAACAGAATATATATGCACCTTTTCTTTTACAGGTTGGAAGTGATGAGGGTGGCTGGAGTTCTATTCAGAGTTTTGTATCTTCAGATAAAGATTCAGATGAAACTGTTGCATTTCTTTTTGGTGATATGGGAGTCTCAGTACCATACAGAACATTTCTCTGGACCCAGGAAGAGAGCAAGCTTACAGTCAAATGGCTGAAGCGCGACCTTGAAGAACTTGGGGATAAAGCTACATTTATTTCTCATATTGGTGATATCAGCTATGCCAGAGGCTATGCATGGCTATGGGATGCATTCTTTACGCAGATTGAGCCTCTCGCATCCAAGGTTCCTTATCATGTATGTATAGGGAATCACGAGTATGACTGGCCATTACAACCATGGAAACCTGAATGGGCAACCAAAGTGTATGGAACTGATGGAGGTGGTGAATGTGGGGTCCCTTACAGCCTTAAGTTTCAGATGCCTGGTAATTCTTCTTTTCCAACTGGAAACGCTGCCCCATCAACTAAAAATCTTTACTATTCATTTGACTTGGGAGTTGTACATTTCTTGTATATGTCCACTGAAACTAATTTTTTAGAAGGAAGTGATCAATATGCTTTCATAGAGCAAGACTTGAAAAAGGTTGATAGAAACAAGACTCCATTTGTAGTATTTCAAGGTCACCGTCCCATGTATACCACTAACTATGAACTAAAAGATGCGCCTCTAAGGGAAAAATTGATGGAGCATTTAGAGCCCCTTTTAGTTAAGTATGGAGTCAACCTTGTCTTATGGGGCCATGTGCACAAGTATGAGAGGTTTTGTCCACTGAAAAACTTGTCTTGTGGAAGCATGGACAGTGAAGCTGATCTTCCGGTACATGTTGTAATTGGAATGGCTGGACAAGACTGGCAACCAAAATGGGAACCTAGGCTTGATCACCTAACGGATCCCATCTTTCCACAACCTGTTCAATCTCTTTACCGAAGCAGTGAGTTTGGTTATACAAGACTACACGCAACAAGGGAAGCACTGACACTTTCCTATATAGGGAATCATGATGGACAGGTCCATGATGTTTTAGAGATCCGTTTGAAAGGTGTTAAGAAGTCATTTTCCAGCGGCATTTGGTTTTTGAAGGCAGGCAGCTTATTCCTGGTGGGAATTTTATTCGGTTTTATTGGTGGATACCAATTCTACTCTAAAAGAGAACGAGCTCAATGGGTAGGGCTGAAAAGTGTCGATTATTGATTGATAGCCTGGATGACAAAGAAACCATGCTAGTCTCGAAAGGTACCAAAACCGATTTTATTGATGGATATTTATAATTTAGAAGAGAAGCATGTTCATTGGACAAGGCTGAAGAGCTCTGAATTCTGAAGCAGATCATTCCACAAGCACAGAAGATAAAAGAGAGTATATTATTATCCAAAAATCATTAAAAGCATTTAGTAGACTCCAAATACTTGCATGGTTATAACAGCAGCAAAGGGAGGAATCAAGTTAGTATGCCAGGCTGAACCATTAATATAGGATTCTCTTAGCTATATCTGGGGCCAGTCCTGTTATGTAAAGCTATATGAATCTAGATGAGACATTGACTTTTTGCACTTTTTGGTGGAATTATATGCTCTTTAATGGACATGACCATTGATGTAAATAATTTGTAGCAACAATTGTGTTAGTTATAAAGGATTTGCGATTTGAACGGGTCTTGTTTTTTTATGTAGGAGCTAATTTTGCAATTTTCATGCCTAGTAAGACCAACAAAGTTTTCTACAGATTCTGCCCACTTATAAGTTTACTGTGAGTGAATTGCAGTTATCTTGGGTGGTTGGATTGAATCACTGTTATCTTCCCCACCTAGGTTCAAAGCCCCACTAGTTATATGATGAGCTCTAATGCCTTGATACTTATTGTTGTAATGACTTTGTGCCTATGAATATTGTTGTATTGGTTTTGAACCTTGTAAACTCTTAAGTGAGTATGCCTGTGGGCTGGCTTGGTACCAACGACTTCACTGTAGCCCCCAGGCTGAGTGGGAGGCTGATTTCTTTCTTCAGAAATAACAAAAAAATAAATCACTGTGAGCTTTTTTTCCTCGGATACAGTGGCTCAGTTGGTTAAGGGCCTGTTGTAGCATTTTTTGGTTTTGGTAAGTTAGCATCAATTAGTCAAAAAATGAAAATATATTTCAAAAAAATGTTAAGTTGGGATTTGGACAAAAAGAGTATTGAATCAAAAAATGTTAGACATATTTTGATGAAGAAGTCCATATCAAATAAAATGTTAGAATAGATGCCCTAAAAAAAGTTGGCAAAAAAATAAATTGTTAAATTAGAAATAAAAGAAAAAATAATAAATTCTGGAAGTGTTTAAATCCAAATGCCACTACTCTTAGTCAAGTTTATTTTTGCAAATAAAAGTTGTGTGCAGAGTGTTTAGATGCCACACTAGTTCATACAATCCACTCATACAGTGTAATCATGATTGTATTTGATTTAAAATTTTGTCAGTAGGTAGCAAATAAAATTGGCTCAACAGTTTAAATCTGAGCCAATGGAAGCAATAAGGGATAGAAGTAGATTAATCATTAAAAGGAAAATGTTGAGTTGTTAGTCTCAATGCACTCAGGTGACTAAGATTGTGAAAAAATGTTAGGAAAGTTAAGGTTAGGTAGACAAATGAAATACCATTGGAGCATGAAAGGAATTTTATCCCAAAGTCAGAAAATTGCATACATGTGCATATAATGAATGGCTTAAATTAAACATTATTTACAAAATATCAATGTTATGATGTAATATCTACGCGTTATCTATTCATTCGACAATACCCCACGCATGTCACATCCGTCATAACTCTTGACCCCACCATCACTTTCCGCCATGATATTAAACCTCATTCATGTTCTTCTTCATCCCACACATTCCCCTAAATCCGACGACCTACATTGCTCTTCGGCCCTCCCTTGTTGTCCAAACGTTATTGCTGGGGGAGGGGTGCGGGGCTGGTCCGAAGTCGGCAGTTTTGGAAACCGCCCTTCGAAACTACTTTTCCCCCATCCTAGTTATTCGGGACTTAAAATCCCGAAACAACTTACCACTCGAACTTACTCCCGAACGTGGTTTTCATTCAACCGTTTACTGCCGCTCCTACGTTGTTGTCTATGTTCGCTTCCATGTCACTTTCTTTGTCCAATCAGCTATCGTCTCTTTGCCCGTTATCCATTAATTCCCCACCCCTCACACATTAATATTCCACTTAACCGTTTATCAACCCCGTTGGAGAATTAATGAGGATTTAACCGTTGATTAACAGACCCGCTCCATCTTATTCATTATAAGCCCTGATTTTCATAAAAACTGTCACACAATGCATTTCCATAATTCACTGGATACTTGTTGTTTACAACCAAAACGACAGATTCATCATTCAACCAAAGTTTCAAATATGTTCAGAAGCACGCTGACATCCAGGTCCACCTAATCCATTTTCACTGACACTGTTATTCTATTATCACTGTGTTTCAGCGCAATTCTTCAAATTTATGTCACTTTTAGCTTGTGAATTCAATTAACAGAATGCCTCCTAAAGGAAAAGAAGTTGCAGAAACCCCAAATCCTTTCATTCATTCACAAGTTGATTTCCTTCATACTCCCCTGGTCGACAGAGACTGTAAAATCATTGAGTCTTTGTCTGAATTCGATTTGTTTGAAATCCACTGTTCGATGGAGGATCAATTAATTGATCAAACAGATGAAATAGGACTTTGGGACTCCCAACTTCCTCATTACATCTTCCCTCACATACACAAAGCACCTGAATTTGTCAGGAAATGCCATGAATCCTATGACTCCATTCAAAGAGCTATTATCTCACCTACAGGGTAAATTCTGTGCTCTATTAATGCTCAGTCCATTGAACAAATGTTGCAGGCCCCAACTATTGCGCCAACCCATCCTTTTTCTCATGAAAGCCTAACAAAAACCTATCAAAAGCTAGATTTCACTAAAAGAGCTCAAACTCTAAAACTTTTCCTAGCTGTAGATAGCCCTCTGCCTAAATTAAACCCTCCCTATGATTCATCTATATTTCCAAACAAAACCAAGCAAATTACCACCCTTCTTTCTTATCTTCTTGGTTACAATTTTGATCAATATGTAAATGAAGCCATCATTGGTTTCTTGTCTATCTTTTTTGCTGGTTCCAAACCCATTGTTCTTTACAACTTTAGCCAAGTTTTAGATAAGGCCATTCATGAACAATTTGTCCAGTTCAATATTGAAGAGGTATTCAAGTATGTTTTAGTACTTGTATATCTTTTTATATATTTTCAGGGGGACAAATTGCCATTCACTTTGCAGAAGCTAGATGAAGAAGACAACAAACAATCAGTGATCTTTTGGACTTCTATGGGAATGAAGGAGAAGGAAGAATTTACATATAAACAATTCATAGAATTGTTTGTTCATCCACAAGTTACCTTGGCTAATACATAGTCACAACTTAAGCTTGAGAAAGTTTCCTCATTGGCAAAATACACCAAGATCAAAGCTTTGGAAGATCTGGTGTTGAAGATGGGATATGATCCCTCTGATATAAAGGCTGTAGAAGAAATTGTCGAGACAAAAAACACTGAGATTTCAACATTAAGGAAGCAGCTAAAATTGCCAGCTTTAGAGGACCCAATGACTAAAGAGATTGAAGAAACTGAAACTCAGAAATATGACATGATGAAGCTCATCATGGAACAAAATCTGCAAATAAAACAGATGGAGGAGCAAATGGAGAAACTTGTCAAAGAGAAAGAGGAAACTGTAAAAAGGGCCAATATTCCAATGGACGTAGTTCCTCTTACAATAGTGTCTATAACTACAACTTCTGCCTTAGGCACATCAACAACTACAGGAACAACAGTAGGAATTGAACAACGTGCTGAAGCTGTTTAGAATCTGTCATATTCAGACAAAGGAAATGAGGAAATTGCAGGATCAACTGAAGACATTACAACACATGAAAGCAACTGCAAACAATTCACATGCAGTTGAGTTGCAGAGGGAAAAAAGACAAATTGAGGTATTGCAGAAAGAAATCAAAGAATCTTACCTTGGAAATAAACTGGGTTTGGTAAAGGAAATGTTATGGGAAGAGATTACTGAATCAATCCAAGATATTTGGCCTTATATCAGGGTAATCTTTGATCAAAAGGACTTGCTGGAGAAAGCCTAGGGAGCTAAGGAAACCATCTCCAAGGAACTTGAGGATATGCCAGAAGTTTCCACTAAAATAATCAAGTTTATGAATTCTAAAGACAGCGATGAGCTTGAAGAATTAGGTATTAATGACAGGACAACAACCATACTCGAAGTGAAGAAGATTATTACAATGAAAAATCCCATTCTTCAGTTGGAGGAGAAATGCAACAATGTTGAACCCTTGACCAACAAGGGTTTGCCCTCTATGCTGGTGATAAATGATAAATTAATGCCCATTGAAGACTATGTTTGAAAACTTGCAGAGGTCAGCACCAATGCAGCTATAGTTTCAAACATAAGAGGTGCAACAACACCAAGGGTTGTGCTAAATGCACTTAGAGATACCTTTTTCATCCTAAATGAAATCATACATATATTTTTAGTGAAACCCACTTTTACTAAATATATAGAAATGGATGAGGTTTATCGAAGGGTAACTAAGTTATCTACCCCAGATAAGAAACGCTGGGAACAATTAACTGATTTACTTGACTAAAAGAAGTATCAAACAACATTCAACATTTCCAGGGACAATCATTAATAGCTCAGCAACATTCAACATTTCCAGAAACAATGATCAACAGTTCAACACCAAAATAGTGACAGATCGACTATCAGTTCATATTCCTGATTTTGTATTAATCTATTTTTGTAAATTTGTTTAAGATATTTTCTTAGCTCTAAGATTGTATAAATAACTCTCTTTAACAAGTTATTAAGGGTTGCACCTTTGAAGAAACATTTGTAAGCACTAAATGTACTCAGTTTTTTTTTGAATCATTAACGATCTCCAGCTTGTGATTTTGTATAGATAAAGTGGCTCTTCCTGCGTCGTGGCATAATAATCGAAGTAGTGGGCTTTTGCTCTTCTAGCACCAAAGCGAAGGATTCTGAATATTGGTTCATACAATTTCGTATTCCTTGTAAGTTTTCTAGTTTTCATTCATTGTGTTTTCTTCATATTCTTAAGTTTTACAAAGATAACCAGATAGGAGTAGTTGAGTCTCAACTCACTCTTATAAGCTTTCTGAAATGATCATCTTTAAAAAAAAATGAATTATAGAAATTGTTTGTTTAAGTAATTCCCTCTAAATCATAAAATCATCAGTATCTTTGTAATTTTGGGCATATTTTGTCAAACTTCTGAGCATTGTTTGAAAGTTTTCTTACTTGTAAAAAGAGCTTCGGCGAAAATCACATAAAAAGATATGTGATTCCTTGCTCATGTGGGACCCCTTATAAAGGGGAAACAGGGCGCTCCATCCAGCAGAGAATTTGTGAGCATGCAGCGGACCTGAGGCATGGAAGAATAAAGTCCTCAGCTTTAGCAGAGCATGTGGACAAAACTAAGCATCATGTCTGCATAGAGGAGGCCAAAGTCATTGCCAGGGTGGATCGGTTTCATCATCGCAAGTTAAGGGAAGCTATTGAAATTGAGCGAAGACCCATCAATCTCAACAGAGATGATGGGTGGAAGGTAAGTAGAAGTTGGATCCCTGCGCTGTCGTCTTAGGGTTTCTTCCTCCCCCCTCTGTTCATCCTGGGTGCTTTCTTTGGGTGGGCGTGGTTTTGTCCTTGCCAGTTTGTTATCTCATATCGCTGGCTGCGTTGTGTTCTTCCCTAGTTCTTCGTGTCCTCCGGTCTATTTTTATGATTAGCCTCTTCTTAAGCATTATCTCATTTATTTTTATTTTTATGTAGAATTTATCTCTGATAAAGGTCCAGTTCCTGTTTTAGGTGTTTGATTCTTTAGGTTATTATTATTAATATATTTAAATTATGATGTATTCTGGGGTCTAACCTTATTTATATTTAATTTGTGATAGCTACCATTAAACTATGGGCTTAATGTAGCTTATATATATATATACATATAGAGTATATCTAGAAATAATTAAATTTATTCCACCTTTACTAGTCAAACTATCCCTTATAATCTGCCTACCATCAATAATTAAAACATATTTATTTAAGTAATAACTTAAAAAGATTATATAATTATTTATATATCTTAAATTATTCATTATGAATAAGTCATTCAAGCATTAATAATTAATATTAAAATAATCATCTATATTACGTTATTTAAACAAATAAATCACTTTTGATAATATTAGCTCATTTATTCATCTAACCTAATTTCTCTTATCTCTAGAAATATAATACTATTATCTTATTATTATAGATTTATTAATATATACAACGTAAATTACTCATTTATTAATTTATTATTCATTCAAAGGAAACCATGCTAGGTTTTAAATAACCATTAATTTATTGAAACAAATAAATTTCTTGGGATAATATTCGCTAATTGATTAATCTTACCTAATTTCTCTCATCTCTAGAATTAAAATAATAATATAATAATAATAAAATTAAATGTATTTATAGCCTTGGTCCTAGAGTCAAATATAGCTGTTATGTAGCCGTTGGAGTCTCTACACAGCCTATTTAAATTGCTAAAGCCTGATCTGTTTCTTCAACTTGTCCTGACGATGAACCACACTAGTTGGTTCGAAACGCGTCGACAATAATCTTTTTATGTGATTTTCGCCGAAGCTCTTTTCACAAATATGATTTATCATAGAAGCCTCAATTCTACAGTTTTCTTACTTATGGTTATTTAATTTTCTATTTGAAAACTGTAATAGTCATACCATCTTTCTGTTTCTACTCATCACCAGATAAGCTAAATCATTGTGTGGATTTTAATAGCAGTCCTTTGTTTAATATTAGTATTATTCAAGAAGGTTAGTCATCACTGTTTTAAATTTGTTTCATACATTGGTCCTCCAAAAATTAAAACAAAACCCCCCAAAACAAATATCTTAGATGCCCTGGCATGATCACTGACCATTATCATCTCAGAGATACAACATCAATCTGGCGCCGTTGCCGGGGACTCGAATTTGATTAGTTTTCCTAGGTCAACAACATACATCCTATTCCTTTAAGGTGATTAAAGGTCTAGATAGGTCAAAATCCTTCACCTGGCGACTCCACTGTATCAAACTGGCACGTTTTAAGCACACTAGATTTCATTCTGAATCTGACATAGTTAGTCCTCTGTCAGATCAAGAAAGACTTGTGAGAAGACCAGTTCTAGAAGGAGACATCGACCATCTTCTTCCACTTCAGCCTTGCTGTCTGAAGATATATTACAATTTGATCCCTATAGTAACATTCCATCCAATCCAGATTGGATTCATTTATCACCCAGGGTTGCTGAACTTTGAGATAGGGGAGTTTATTTTAAATCAACTTTCCTTATTCACTCACTTGAATCTCATCCAGAACCCCTACTTCCATTAGGATCACCTAAATCCGAGTCTAACCTGGGTGTTCATTTACTTGAATATAAACTTACAGATCTCATATCCCCCACTACTTATTCATTCCCTTCCACAAAAAGAGGATATTCATTCTCAGGTCCACAAGTTGGTTATTAAGACTCCTTTAAGATCTTTCGGGACGTCTCCTCCTTTTTTATCCCCTCCTTCACCTCCACATAGTCATTCACCCTCTCTATCACCATCATCATCTTCTTCTTCTTCTATACAAACACCTCATACACCACCTTCTACTATGGCATTCCAATCCATTGTACATGTAAGATATGCAACTTTAGTTTTACCTCCAAACCTTGATGATTTCCCTCCTGGATATTTAAAGCACCTTCCTAGGTATAATGGAGAAACTGGTCCCACAGTCGAAGACCATCTTCAAGCATTTCTAGACTATGCAGATAACATGAACATAGAACAAGAAAATGTTTACATGAGGTTGTTTATTTAGTCTCTTGACTGAAATATGAGAACTTGGTTTAGGTAGTTACTTGCAAATTCCATTAGAAATTGGGAAGAGCTAACAAATATATTCAAAAATCAATGGGGAGTGAAGAAAGATGCTCTTTACTTTTTCACTGAGTTTGAAGAAATTAAAAAAAACTTTGGTAACCCTGTCTTTGATTTTATCAAAACGTTCAACAAACTCTATCATAAGATGCCCCCTGATTGTAAACCCCCTGTAGCAACAACGAAATCTAGGTTCTCAAAAGCCTTTGAAGATGATTTCGCTGTAATGTTAAGAGAAATAACTTCAAGAACTCTTGAAGACATGCGAACTAATGCTATAGAGATGGAAGAAAATAGGGCTGCCTCAGCCACTTTAAAAGCTAAAGAGGAAAAGGCCCAAAGAAAACTTAAATCTAGTCAAGAGGCCTCTTCTTTCTCTAAGACTAAAACTGAAGATTCTAAAATAGATGAGATAACATCACTTCTTAGAAATCTATTTAATAGAATTTCCAAGATTGAGACTCGACCTAGAACAGTTCAACAAACAATCACTCCACCTGAAAATCAAAATCAAGGTCAATACAAAATAAATCCACCATTACAAATTCTTCAAAGGCCTAGTAATGATCAATAGGTTCCAACTCCTTTACTGATAGATGATCAACACCCTGATGACAATACTATGACTATCACTGAAGACATTAACAACATGGATACCTCTTCTGGTCAGACCGCTATTATTCCTCTCTCTCAACAAAAGCAGGTTCAAGAAGACCAAGATTCCTCACAGGCTTCCAAATACCATGCCTTCTATGAATTCCTATTTGTAGAGCTGAACAAAAGATATGATCTTAGACCTAGGCCTGATCCCGGAAGACCTCCCAAGGAACCTCCAACAATTGAACCTCATACCAAATCTGTTGAAACTCAAACAACTATTATTCGACCATTAAATCAATCAACTGATACAACTCCAATTGGAAAAACTGTCTTAACTGCATTTAATGTTGAAAGGGAGTTAGAAAGAATTAAAATTCCAATACCACTTTCAGAACTTTCTAAAAACCATGGATATAAAAATCAAGTCTCCAAATGGATACCGAACACCTCGATTGATGCTGAAAGTGATGTTATTAGTCTTCAAGATGAAAAACCAGCAGTTGTCTTTGGTCCTAGCTCAGATATGATAGATGAAATAGTGCCCCCTTTCTATGTGACTCTAAAGACAAATGATTCAATGTTAAACAATTGTATGCTTGATTCTCGAGCATCACATAATCTCATGCCAAAAACTATCATGGATCATTTAAATCTTGACATAACTAGATCCTATCATGATTTGTACACCTTTGATTCAAAAAGGGTGCCTTGTCTAGGACTGATTAAGGATTTAGTAGCCACTCTTGCTCAAATCCCAGTAAAAAGTGTAGTGTTAGATATAGTTGTCATAGATATTCCTCCCAAATTTGGAATGCTCATTTCAAGGTCTTATTGTGCCAAATTAGGGGGGAACTCTTCAAATGGACATGTCTTATGCCACTATTCCAGTCTACGGGGGAGAACAACTTAGGTTGTATAGAGAGGTAAGATTTGTGCACATTGTGTGCAAAAGAGATCAACCAAGGAACCATCCCATTTATGCAATTGATCAAGATTTTCGCTGTTTTCAACTCTCTTCAAACCAAACATATGACTCTCAAGTAAAAATTGAAGATATAATTGAAATCCCTATACCAAAACATTATGATGTATGGAAGTTATTCTTTGATGGTTTTTATACAAAAGATGGAGCAGGCGCTGGGGTAGTATTAATCTCACAAGAAAAGGAAAACATTACACAATCACGTAAACTTGATTTTGAAGTTACAAATAATGTAGCAGAATATAAGGCTTTTCCTTATCGGATTGCAGTTAGCAAAAATTTTAAAGATATAAAATCTGAATGTTTTCACTGAATCAAAGCTCATTGTTAAGCAAATTAGGAATCTTTGCCAAACAAAACATCCAAGGCTTATATCATATCGAAATGAGGTTTGGGACTCGGTTGAAAATTTCTTTAATGCTTTTAATTTGACTTATATCCCATGAGATGAGAATATTCATGTAGATTCCCTAGCTGTCTCTGCTAGTTCATTTAAAATTCCTGATCAAATTGATGTATTCTATCAAATACAAGTCAAATACAAACCATCCATCCAGACAATCTAAAATATTGGTAGATATTTGAAGATGATCAACAACTAAAATCTTTTCTACAGGTTATAGATGAATTTTCAGTTCTACAAATTGATGAAGATAGAACATAAACAAATGAAAACACAAATGAAAATGATAGTTCAAATTTCAATTCAAAAATTGGCAATCATGACATCATACAATTGTCTAACAATTTCATTCCCAAAGGTCTCATTCCTTTAGAGAAATTATTTGATCAAAATGATGTCCTCAGAAACCCACAGTCAATTTCTCCACAAGATGGCCTAGAGGAAGTAAATATTGGAACAAATGATGAGGTTAAGAACAAGAAAATCTGTGCGTCCTCAGATCCTCAAATCAAAACTCAGTACCTTAAGTTACTTGAAAAATACAAGGATGTTTTTGCTTGAACCTATGCTGATCTAAAAACTTATGATACATCACTGATACAACATAAGATTCCTTTAAAACCAGAAGCTAAGCCTTATCAACAGAAACTTAGGAGGATTAATCCAGTTCTTCTACCAACTGTAGAAAAGGAAATGAAGAAAATGTTGGATGCCCATTTTATTGCGCCTCTTAGATACTCTAATTGGGTTGCCAATTTAGTTCTTGTTAGAAAGAATGATGGAGAAACCAGACTTTGTGTGGAATTTAGGAATTTGAATAAAGCATCATTAAAAGATTACTACCCTTTACCCAAAATGGATCAGTTACTTCAGATGGTTTCAGGAGCACAAAGACTTTCCATGTTTGATGGATTTTCAGGTTACAATCAGATAAATGTTGATCCAACAGACAAAGAGAAGACAACTTTTACTACACCCTAGGGTACATTTATGTATTCTAGAATGCCCTTTGGCTTGTCCTAAGTTGGAGCCGATGTTGTAGTATTTTTTGGTTTTGGTAAGTTAACATCAATTAGTCAAAAAATGAAAATATATTTCAAAAATTTTTAAGTTGGGATATGGACAAAAAGAATATTGAATCAAAAAATGTTAGGCATATTTTGATGTGTAAGTCCATATCAAATAAAATGTTAGAATAGATTCCCTAAAAAAGGCAGGCAAAAAAATAAAATGTTAGATTAGAGAAAAGAGAAAAGAAAAAAAAATAAATTATGAAAGTGTTGCAAATCCAAATGCCACTACTCTTAGTCAAGTTTATTTTTGCAAATAAAAGTTGTGTGCAGATTGTTTAAATGCCACACTAGTTCATACAATCCAATCATACAGTTTAATCATGATTAGATTTGATTTAAATTTTTGTTAATAAGTAGCAAATAAAATTGGCTCAACAGTTTAATTTGAGCCAATGGAAGCAATAAGAGATAGAATTAGATTAATCATTAAAAGGGAAAATGTTGAGTTGCTAGTCTAAATGCATTCAGGTGACTAAGATTGTAAAAAAATGTTAGGAAAGTTAAGGGTAGCTAGACAAATGAAATACCATTGGAGCATGAAAAGATTTTTATCTTAAAGTCAGAACATTGCATACATGTGCATATAATGAATGGTTTAAATTAAACATTATTTACAAAATCTAAATGTTATGGTGTAATATCTACGCGTTATCCATGCATTCGCCAATACCCCATGCATGTCACATCCGTCATAACTCTTGACCCCACCATCACTTTCCACCACAATATTAAACCTCATTCGTGTTCTTCTTCATCCCGCACATTCCCCTAAGATCTGACAACCTACATCGCTTCTCGGCCCTCCCTTGCCGTCCGAACGTTATTGGCTTGGGGAGGGGGGGGGGGGGGGGGTCCAAAGTCGACAATTTTAGAAACCGCCCTCCGAAACTGCTTTTCCCCCATCCTAGTTATTCAGGACTTAAAATTGCGAAACAACTTACCACTCAAACTTACTCTTGAATGCAGTTTTCATTCAACCATTTACGGCCGCTCCTACGTCGTCGTTCACGTCTGCTTCCATGTCACTTCCTCTATCTAATCAACTGTCGTCTCTTTGCCCTTTATCCATTAATTCCCCACCTGTCACACATTAATATTCCACTTAACTGTTTATCAGCCCTGTTGGAGAATTAATGAGGATTTAACCATTGATTAACGGACCCGCTCCATCTTATTCATTATAAGCTCTGATTTTCATAAAAACCATTACACAGTGCATTCCCATAATTCACTGGATACTTGTTGCTTGCAGCCAAAACGACAGATTCATCATTCAACCGAATTTTCAGTTCTATTTAGAAGCAAGCCGGCATCCAGGTCCACCTAATCCATTTTCACTTACACTGTTATTATATTATCACTGTGTTTCAACCCAATTCTTCCAATTTCTGTCACTTTCAGCTTGCAAATTCAATAACAGAATGACTCCTAAAGGAAAATAAGTTGCAGAAACTCCAAATCCTCTCATTCATCCACAAGTTGACTTCCTTCATACTCCCATAGGCAGCAAAGATTGTAAAATCAATGAGTCTTTGTTTGAATTCGATTTTTTTGAAATCTACTGCTGGATGGAGGACCAATTAGTTGATCAAACAAATGAAATAGGACTTTGGGACTCTCACCTCCCCCATTACATCTTACCTCAGATACACAAAGCACCTGAATTTTTCAGGAAATGCCATGAATCCTATGACCCCATTCAAAGAGCTATCATCTCACCTACAGGACAAATTCTGTGCTCCATCAATGCTTAGTCCATTGAACAAATGTTGCAGGCGCCAACTATTGCGCCAACCTATCCCTTTTCTCATGAGAGCCTAACAAAAGCCTATCAAAAGCTAGATTTCACTAACAGAGCTCAAACTCTAGAACTTTTCCTGGCTGTAGATAGCCATCTTCCTAAAAGAAACCCTCCCTATGATCCATCTATATTTCCATACAGAACCAAGGAAATTACCACCATTCTTTCTTATCTTCTTGGTTACAATTCTGATCAATATGTAAATGAAGCCATCATTGGTTTCTTATCTATCTTTTCTGATGGTTCCAAACCCACTGTTCTTTATAACTTAGCCAATTTCTAGCTAAGGCCATTCATGAACAATTTTTCCAGTTCAATATTGAAGAGGTATTCAAGTATGCTTCAGTACTTGTATATCATTTTCAGGGGGACAAGTTTCCATTCACCTTGCAGAAGCTAGATGAAGAAGGCAACCATCAACTAGTGATCTTTTGGACTTCTATGGGAATGAAGGAGAAGAAAGAATTTACATATAAACAATTCATAGAATTGTTTGTTCATCCACAGGTTACCTTGGCTAATACACAGTCACATCTTAAGCTTGAGAAATTTTCCTCATTGGCAAAAGACACCAAGATCAAAGCTTTGGAAGATCTGGTGTTGAAGATGGGATATGATCCCTCTGATATAAAGGTTGCAGAAGAAATTGTCAAGACAAAAAATATTGAGATTTCAGCATTAAGGAAGCAGCTAAAATTGCCAGCTTCAAAAGACCCAATGACTAAAGAGATTGAAGAAATTGAAACTTAGAAATCTGACATAATGAAGCTCATCATGGAACAAAATCTGCAAATAAAACAGATGGAGGAGCAAATGGAGAAACTTGTTAAAGAGAAAGAGGAAACTGTAAAAAGAGCTAATATTCCAATGGACGTAGTTCCTCTTACAATAGTCTCTATAACTACAGCTTCTGCCTCAGGCAGATCAGCAACTACAGGAACAAGAGTAGGAGCTGAACAACTTGCTGAAGGTGTTCAAAATCTGTCTATTCAAATAGAGGAAATGAAGAAATTGCAGGATCAACTGAAGACATTACAACACATGAAAGCAGTTGCTGGCAATTCACATGCAACTGAGTTGCAGAGGGAAAAAAGTCAAATTGAGGCATTGCAGAAAGAAATCAAAGAATCTTAGCTTGGAAGTAAACTAGGTTTAGTAAAGGAAATGTTATGGGAAGAGATTACTGAATCAATCAAAGATATATGGCATTATATCAGGATAATATTTGATCAAAAGGACTTGTAGGAGAAAGCTTAGGAAGCTATAGAAACCACCTCCAAGGAACTTGAGGACATGCCAAAAGTTGCCACTGAAATAATCAAGTTTCTAAATTCTAAAGACTGCTATGAGCTTGAAGAATTTGGTATTAATGACAGGACAGCAACCATATTGGAAGTGAAGAAGATTCACTGTGTTTTCTTCATATTCTTAAGTTTTACAAAGATAACCAGATAGGATTATTTGAGTCTCAACTCACTCTTATAAGCTTTTTGAAGTAATCATCTTTAACGATAATGAATTATAAAAACTGTTTGTTTAAGTAATTCCCTCTAAATCATAAAATCATCAGTATCTTTGTAATCTTGGGCATATTTTATCAAACTTTCTGAACATTGTTTGAAGGTTTTCTTACTTATGGTTATTTAATTTTCTATTTGAAAATTGTAATAGTCATACCATCCTTCTATTTCTACTCATCACCAGATAAGCTAAATCACTGTGTGGATTTTAATAGTAGCCCTTTGTTCCATATTAGTATTATTCAAAAAGGTAAGTCATCACTGTTTTAAATCTGTTTCATACATTGGTCCTCCAAAAAATAAAACAAAACCCCCCAAAACAAATATCTTAGGTGCCCTGCCATGATAGCTGACCATTATCGTATCAAAGATACAGTAGGACCCAAGGTGCTATACTACAAATTTGATTTCCAAAAGTTCCCCCCCTTACAAGTTTTTTAATTTATGATGTTTACATTCTTCTTGAGTGGAGTTAGATAGGGCCCCTTCCACCTTAGAAGTTGCCAGAGTCTAGACCAGTGAGGATCCATGGGACCTCACCCCACCACACGAGACCTCAGCAGAGAAACCGTCTCAGATCTGTCCCTGGGACATGGATTAGGTCCTCTAGACCTTAGCAGTGTGCAAACTCCCCCAAACAACGAGTTAGTGGACAGTCCGCACCTCCCACTGGCCCTTCATCAGGCCAACAAACTTTGTGGTTCTTTAGCTAGCCTCGGATCTTAGGAGAGATGGGTCTAATCCTCAGACCCATTAGCCCTTGGATCTTCTCTGTTAGGGCATTCCGTACATTGTATTTTTTATGTTCCTATATTGTACCTTTTATATTCATGCATTGTATTTTTTATAGGAGACCGTTTGGTTCTCCTGCATTTTATGGACATCATTGTATTCAATAGTTCCTTTGACCTACTTTGTGGTCATTAGTTGGACATAAATATAATTATATTATCTTATCTTATCTCTAATGTTAAGCTTAACTGAGTAAACTGATGTCAAGTCTGTTGCTTTTTTATGTTAAAATTTCTGTTTTCCCACCCCGGTTTTAAGTTTCTCCTTATTTCTCGCATGTAGTTAAATGCCCTTTCCCATAACCATACATTCAACAAGCTGAAAAAAATAAATTTGCTGAAAACACAAATTCTGGAAAATTTACAGAATGCTGGAAATTGAAGAAATAAAAATCAGCAGTAATAAACAGCCATAAAAACACATTAAAACACTGATATTTTTGGTCAACGTGACCCTGGAAAAACCCCCTACAACTCTTGGGGAAAACCAGTTTGAGAGCTCTTCTTTATTTATGAAAAAAAGTCTTTTTACAGCAAGAAAATTTCAACAAAAATTACAGCAATAT